>PVKH010000507.1:0-37273 GCA_004027955.1 Chaetophractus vellerosus
CCATTCTCAAGGCGGTCTGCCCGCTAGGAGAGGTCCCCGGGAATCGAACCCGGGGCCTCCCATGTGGTATGCCGGTGCCCTATCCACTGGGCTATCGAGCCGGCCCCATGATACTGTTGTCTTCAAAAGTGATGGGAGTAGGTGGTCACCCTTGGAATTCTTGGATTTGGATAATTATTTGGAAATGGAAATGAAATTTAAGAAACCTTTTTTTAGGGCTTTTGGAAAAAGCATCAGGTTGATAATGAGGTATCTTCACTACCACTTCCTTTTAGAATCTAGATAAAGTCTTTCTGAGTTTAAATCCCTAAATAGGTTTAATTTCCTTGACTATTGAAAAATGATTTCTTTTTTATTTAATTTTTTTTTTGCTTTTTTGTATATATATGTCTTCTCAAGCTCAGAAGGTATTTTAAGAATGCATGTGTGAATTACAGTAAATAATTGAAGTAGTCATCTAGATATTTCAGATAAAAGTAATTTAGAATATAGCTTTACTTACTGAACACATATTATAAATTAGTGTTTGGGTGAGCATTATTTTACATTTTCCAAGTAAGAAAATTAAGCTGCAAGTAGATTGCCTTGCTCAAGTAAAACAGCAAGTAGTCCAGTGGAGCCAAAATTTAAACTCAAGATCTGACTCTGTTCTTATGCTTTCCAGGAAAATCCATTGCCTCCATGTTGAACTTTTAAAATAACTGGACCTTAATAACAGAATGAATTTGGGCTTCTTTATTTGGTGGGGAGACCTGGCTGCTAAGTATTCCACTTTATTTGGCACCAATAATTATTATTTAAGCAAGGAATTCCAGTCAAATATCAAAATATCCAATTCAAATGGCACTTCTTGTTGTAAGCACACGCGTCACTCACTGTTGCTTGTGATTATTATAGAGAAATATTTCCAAGTGCGCACGTCACTGTGTGGCCTAAATGTTTTGTTGCCCTTTGTTTTTTAGTGTTTGTTGTTTACTTTTCTCTTGATTAACAATAGTAATTTTTAAAAATGAGGTAGCTGAAAATGTGACTTCCTGGAAGGCATGCATAAAGATTTCATCTAGCAATCAAGTATGTTTAAAGATGACATGTGTTTTTCTTCTCAAATGAAAGAGACAAAACTCTTTCTAACCCCTTCCCTGTTATAGTCCTCTCAGACACATCTGTGAAGCCTGTAGAACACACCGCCAAACTGAAGGTGGTTTGTGACTTTTACTTTGCAATTTTCAAAGTGATCAGTGGAAAATTTAAGAGCTTCCAATCAAAGCGCAGCATAATTTTGAGCACTGATGCAGAAACCAAGGACCATATGAAATTAATGTTGCATTATGAGATTATGGCTTTAAAGTAACTTGATCTGCCCATCTTCCCATGCAGGCTTCTCCACTCTGTCCCTGGCGGACCAGATGAGCCTTCTGCAGAGTGCTTGGATGGAAATTTTGATCCTTGGTGTCGTATACCGATCCCTTTCGTTTGAGGATGAACTTGTCTATGCAGACGATTATATAATGGATGAAGACCAGTCCAAATTAGCAGGCCTTCTTGACCTAAATAATGCTATCCTGCAGCTGGTAAAGAAATACAAGAGCATGAAGCTGGAGAAAGAAGAATTTGTCACCCTCAAAGCTATAGCTCTTGCTAATTCAGGTTGGCATGTTGACATGGTCGCTGTTACATTTTTTAATGTATCTGTTTTACCCATTCCTTTAACTTCTTCTTCAGGGATTTGCTAGACCCAGCTGGTAAATTCTGCATGAGTTAGCAAAATTATAATCACTGTAGCTTTCTAGTGAAAACTTAGAAATAGAAACTTAAAGGGAATTACTTTCACTTGCTTATTGAAAGCTGTGAAACATTTACTGCCTAATACACTTACTAATTTGGATCATAGCAAAGCAAAAGTTCCTGTAAGAGCAGTTTAAACATACTCTCAGAACAGAATCGCTCCATTGTCTTGTGTGCACAAATCAGAGTAAGTGTGAATTGTGGCTTTACACAAAATATTTCTCCCTCAAAAAGGTGAATTATGCAATTGGGAAAATAGATCTCAGGTTGTTTTTAATTTTTATTATCAAAGACTCTCTATTTTCTTAACATTCTGGAGTTCTCTAGAAGCCGACTTCTGTTGAAGAAGTGTGTCTCTCAAAGGCACTACCTGTGCTGTACGGATTGAGTTATGGGAATAAATTTTCTTTACATTTAAACTGAAATGTGCTAAAATAGGGAGCAACCTCTGATAAGTAAAAATCGTTGGAGCTTTGTTGTTTTTCCCTTTGTGCCTCTCCTAATGCTTTACTGTGGTCTTAAGTCTCTTTTATCATTTGCATAAAGTTCAGGATAGATCCCTCCTTAGTGACTTGCCGATCATTAGATACCTGCGTGTCAATAACATGCTCTGATGCTATGTACCATTTGACAGTCACACCGTGCCCCTCCATCTGCTTTTGTTTTGACCCTATCTTTGAACTTTATCTTGGTTGCCGGCCAGTAGTTTTCCCTTTAATTACAAGAAGGAAACTGTCAATAAAATCTGTTAAATGGGATGCAATGAGTGGCTTGAATGGGTGGATGGCTATTTGTTCAAATTCTGCAGCATTCAATGTATTGACAGTTTGTTTTCTGGGGCCATATGTGGCGATCAATCTCAGGCTGGGCTCAGCCGCGCTGAAAAATGAAAAACCAGATTGCTTTTGCTTACTTGTGGATGACGACTTTGTGATTTGGCGCGGTCCTAGTGAGACGAGACCTTCTGCCCAAATTGTCCCCATGAGAGCCAGGGACGCGTGACTGTTTTTAGAAATAATTTTTAATTGATTTTGTAATTAACAGTTCATCTACAATATTGATGCATGAATCCTTGGACTGATAGGAGGGAAATTGTTTTCAACAATGAAGTTGTACTTTCCTATTTGTCTTCATAATGGAGTTGAGCATTTCACACTTTAATTGGGACCATAGCCCCACCCACTACTCACCTGTCTTCTCCCACTCCCCTGTGAAACTATAAAATATCATTCTTTATGACAAATGGCATTTTTGTTACAAGCCTCCAAGAATCCCTTTTCCTGCTTTCTAGAAGATCACAGTGGGAGATGAGCTAGAATATTTCTAAGAGTTTGTTAGTTTTCATGAACTTCACTTTGTAGCATCTCCCCTAGTTAAATGAAAGATTTTGTAGCAGTGGTTTGGGGAAGATTTTTTAATTTGGTATTCATAAAACTATTCTGCTTAAAATACTTATAAATGCTGGTTATTTGGATAATTATTTTTAAAAAGAGCAAGCATGTTTTATATCATTTTATAGTTTCAAATTGGTTTTTTGAGATGTATTAACTAGTTGTGAATGCTGGACAATGCTAAAACTCTATCAGTACATCTGAGATGTAATAATATGTAATACTGTATGAGCAAGTATTATGATTCAAAGTATCTGAATTTCTTAGTGCAGCATTTCTGCCTTTGTTGTTTAGAAGTATAGTCATTAATATTTTTTATATATATTCTGATCTCACCTATGCTGCTCTTTGGGGGAGGAAGTGACATACTTTACAGCAGTGACTAGTAATTAGAAAGTCTTTATTTAAAGAACTAGTCAGAGTCTTTCTTTCTCTTGTTTAAAGCCAGAAGTGGTTAACAAGCTCTCCATTTTTCTCTTATCTTGGTAGTTCCAGAAACATTGCATTTTTCCTGGAAAATTTCTCCATGTCACAGAATTTTCCTGCAAGTGATTCTAATGTTCTTTTAGTATCTCAATACCAAGAAAAAATAATTCAATGACAGTCCATACTAAGGGAAAAGTGGTTAAGTAATGTAAGGACTATATTAATCTCTAAACTGTGCTACCTCTTTCTCTCGCCCATCTAAGTCCCAGGCCCCACTATTTTAGCTTGGGATAAACCAAGCAGAAAGTAAATTTCTTTGATACTGTCAATATGTTATTATATTATTCCATATTTTTTTCCCAACGTAATTTGGAGGACAGCAAAAAAAAAGTTGTAGATTCAGTCTTGCTTGTATCCAAAATAAAGTTTCTTAAACTGCTCGTAAACACATCAATATAAAAATATTTGAATAGATGCTCTAAAAAGCTCTTAGATGTTCTTTTAGTATTTAGGGATTTCAGGTGACTTTTTGTGCAAAATAAATCTATTCTGTTACTCACATAGGTACCTTAATTTTGCCTATATGGCTATAGGTGTTAACAGCCATTGTCTCATTTATCTAAATTAACAACTTATTTTAAACTTCTGTATTTATTCAGTAATTACAAATGTTGTGCTTATGCCTGGGAAACAGGACATTGGCTTCATGATAACGGCTGTCATATTTGTTGTATCTATGTTTCTATCACATGTGCATGCAGGAATGTTATATTCCTATCTTCAGGAGTATAGCCAAAAATATATATATATTAAACTCATACTGAATTCTCACTTTCAATATATGAAAATCTTCAAATAGTAGTTCCAATTATTTCTGAAGGTAAGAAAACTTAGACTCACTTAAGCTATGACTTATTTTTTTTTCTTTTTTTATTAGAGAAGTAGTAGGTCTACAGAAAAATCATACTTAAAATACAGAGTTCCCAGATGTTATTATTAACACCTTGCATTTGTGTAGTTCATTTACTACGATTCATGAAAGGACATTTTTATAACTGTACTATTAATTATAGTCCATCAATTAAAATAAGGTTCACTGTTTCTGTTACACAGTGCTATGTTGTTTTCTCTTTTGATTTTTATTCTAGTAACATATATGCAACCTAAAATTTCCCCTTATAACCACATTCAAATCTATAATTCAGCGCTGTTAATTATGTTCCCAATGTTGTGATACCATCACCACCATCTGTTACCAAAATTTTTCTATCTACCCAAATAGAAAACTCTGTTCAATTTAAGCATTAACTCTCCATTCTCTACACCCACCCTGGCCCCTGGTAAAATGTTTTCAAGATTCTGACTCGTAGAAGTAGGATCGCCAGGTCACATGGTAATTCTATATTTAACTTTCTCAGGAACCGCCAAGCTGTCCCACAGTGGATGCACCATTTTACATTCCCACCAACAATGCATGAGTGTGCCTATTTCTGTGCATCCTCTCCAACACTTGAAATTTTCAGTTTTTATGTAGCCATTCTAGTGGGTGTGAAATGATATCTCATTGTGGTTTTGATTTGCATTTCCTTAATGGCTAATGATGTTGAACATCTTTTCTTGTGCTTGCTAGTCATTTGTATATCTTCTTTGAAGAAATGTCTATTCAAGTCCTTTGCCCATTTTTTAACTTGGTGTTTCTCTTTTTGTTGTTGAGTGGTAGGATTTCTTTATATATTTTGGATATTAATTCATTATCAGATATGTGGTTTCAAAATAATTTCTCCTATTGTGAAAGTTGTCTTTTCACTTTCATGATAAAGTGTTTGATGGACAAATGTTTTTAATTTTGAGGAGGTCCCATTTATCTATATATTTTTTCTTTTGCTGCTTATGCCGTGGGTATAAAGTCTAAGAAACCATTGCCTAACACCAGGTCTTGACGATGCTTCCCTGTGTTTTCTTCTAGAAGTGTCATAGTTCTGGTTTTTATATTTAGGTTTTTGATCCATTTTGAGTTGATTTTTGGATATGGTGTGAGGCAGGGGTCCACCTTCATTCTTTTGCATATGGGCATCCTGTTTTTCCTGCACAATTTGTTGAAGAGATTTTTCTTTCTAATTGAGTATACTTGGCACCCTGGTCAAAAATCATTTGCCCGTATGCATGATATTGATTTCTGAACTCTCAATTTAATTCTGCTGGCCTATATTTCTGTCCTTCTGCCAGTACCATGTTGTTTTGATTACTGTGGCTTGGTAATAAGTTTTAAGAACAGAGAATGTGAAACTTCCAACTTCATTCTTATTTATCAACATGGCTTTAGCTATTCAGGGTCCTTATCCTTCCATATGAATTTGATGATGGCTTTTACACTTCTGCAAATAAGGCAGTTGGAATTTTGATTGGGATTGCATTGAATCTGTAAATCTCATTGGGTAGAACAGACATCTAACAATGCTTAATTTTCCATTCCATGAACACGGAATATACTTTCATTTATTTAGATTTTCTCTGATTTCTTTTTGGCATGTTTTGTAGTTTTCTGCACACAAGTCCTTTTTATCCTTAGATAGATTTTTTCTTAGATATTTGATTCTTTTAGCTGCTATTGTAAATGGAGTTTTTCCCTTAATACCCTGTTCAGATTGTTTCTTACCAGTGTATGGAAATACAACTGATTTTTGCATGTTGATCTTGTATTCTACAACTTTGCTGAATTCACTTGTTAGCTCCAGTAGCTTTGTTGTGGATTTTTTCAGGATTTTCTGTATATAGGATTATGTCATCTGCAAATAGGGAAAGTTTCACTTCTTCCCTAACAATTCAGATGCTTTTTATTTCTTTCTTTTGCCTAACTGCTCTACCTAGAGCTTCCCTGACAGTGGTGAATACCAGTTGTGTCAGTGAGCATCCTTATCCTGTTCCTGATCTTAGAGGGAAAGCTTTCAGTCTTTCACCGTTGCGTATGATGTTACCTGTGAGTTTTCCATTTATGCCTTTTATAATGTTAAGGAAGCGTCCTTCTAGTTCTAGTTTTCTAGGTGCTGTTATCCAGAAAGTGTGCTGGCTTTTGTCAGATGCATTTTCTTCATCTCATCATGTGTTTTTTTGCTCTTGTTCTGTTAATGTTGTGTATCACCTTCATTGATTTTCTTATGTTTAGCCACTCTTGCATACTTGTAATAAATACCACTTAATCATGGCGCATAATTCTTTTAATGTGCATTTGGATTTGGTTTGCTAGTATTTTGTTGAGGACATTTTCATCTATATTCATAAGATATCTTTGCCTGTAGTTTTCCTTTATTGTATTATCTTTATCTGGCTGTGGTATGATGGTGACGTTGGCCTCATAGAATGCGTTCGGAAATGTTCCCTCCTCTTCAATTTTTTGGAAGAGTTTGAGCAGGATCGATGTTAATTCTTCTTGGAATGATTGCTAAAATTCACCCATCAAGCCATCTGGTCCTGAGCTTTCATTTGTTAGAAGTTTTTGATTACTGATTCAATCCCTTTACTATTTATATATTTGTTTACATCGTCTATTTCTTCTTGAGTCGGCGTAGGTTGTTTGTGTGTTTCTAGAAATTTGTCCATTTCATCTAGCTTATCTCATTTGTTGGCATACATTTGTTCATAGTATCCTCTTATAGTATTTTCAATTTCTCTGGGGTTGATAGTAATTTCTCCCTTTTCATTTTGATTTTACTTATTTGTATCCTCTTTCTTTTCTTTTTCAGTATAGCTAAACATTTGTTGGTTTTATTCATCTTTTCTTTTTAGTTTTTTCTATTTTCTTTATTGTTATTTTACTCTCTATTTCATTTATCTCCACTCTGATCTTGGTTTTTCTTACCTTTTGCTCACTTTGAATTTAGTTTGCTCTTCTTTTTCTAGTTCTTCCAGTTTTGAGATTAGGTTTGAAGTTTGAGATCTCTCTTCTTTAATGTAAGCATTTAGAGCTATAAATTTCCCTCTCCACAGTGCCTTTGTTGCATCCCATAAGTTTTGGTATGTTTTGTTTTCATTTTCATTTTGCCTCAAAATATTTCCTTATTTCCCTTGTGATTTCTTTTGTGAACCATTCATTGTTTAAGATTACATTTTTTATTTTCCACACTTGTGAATTTTCCATTCCCCCCCCCCCCGTTATTTATTTCTAGGTTTACTCCTTTGTGTTCAGAAAGATACATTGTATGGTTTCAATATTTTTGAATTTATTAAGACTTGTTTTATGACCTACAATATGGTCTGTACTGGAGAACAATCCATATGCACCAGAGAAGAATATATATTCTGCTGCTGTGAATGAAGTGCTCTATGTATTTCTGTTAGGTATAGCTGATTTAGAGTATCATTGGAGTCTTCATTTCCTTATTGATCTTCTGTCCAAATGTTCCTTACATTATTGAAAGTGGTGTATTGAAATCTCCTGCTATTAATGTAGACCTGTCTATTTCTTCCTTGAAATCTGTCAGTATTTGCTTCATATATTTTGGGGCTCTGCTGTTAGGTGCATATATACTTACAATTGTTACATCTTCTTGTTGAAATAACTCCTTTATCAATATATATTGCATTTCTTTGTCTAGTTTATCTGATATTAGCATAGCTACCCTGGCATTCTTTTGGTTACTACTTGCATGGTATATTTTTTTCCATCCTTTCACTTTCATCCTACTTATGCCTTTGAATTTATGGTGAGTATCTTATAAGCAGCATATAGTTGGCCATATTTTTTTTGTTATTATTCTTTCTGCCACTCTCTGCCTTTTGACTGGAGAGTTTAATCCATTTATATTTACAGCAACTACTGATAATGCCTTACTTTCTTCTGCCATTTTTCTATTTTGTCTTTGTAAATCTTATACCTTTTTGATCCTCTATTCTTCTGTTAATGCCTATTTCCATAATTATTTGAGTTTTTGTATTGTATCATTTTGAATCCTTTTGCATTTCTTTCTGAGTGTAATATATTTTTCATGTATTTTCTTTTTGGTTACTGTGTGGTTAAAATTTAAAATCCTAAATGTATGACAATCATATTTTACTTGATATCAACTTATCTTCAATAGTATACACATACATGACTTCTCTTGTCTTTGAGTGCCAACAACCACTTGAGCAATTATTACATCCCTGATACATCTCTGTGGGATTGAATTTAAAAAGTAAAATCTAGCCACAATTTTAACATTGTATTTGGTAGGTACTGGTGCCCTCATTTGTACACCAAGTTGTTAGAGTGAAAATTACATTTTGAAATTATGTAAATATATAATTTTTGTCTCTTCATTGGAAACATAGTGAAATATTACTATAAACATTTCAGATATGTTTATGTCACAGAATTTTCTCTTGATCAGTTCAATTGATTACTATGTCTAAGAATTTGTTTAAAATTAGTATCCTCTGCCCCAAGGTAATAGATACTTATTTGTTATATACTAGGAGATTAAAAACATTTTAAAATTAGGGATCACTTTTGGCCTGTTGATTTTCTTTTACTCAAGTTAACAAAATCTTTTCATGCCCCTTGAGTACGCAGAGTTTAGCCACATAACCCTTTGGGGGGGCCTTCCAATTTCTCATCTCTGACAGGGTGAATTAAACAATGTCTAATGCCCTCTACTAGCCTAAAATTTGGGGCAAGTTCATTTAAAGTGAAGGTGCTGTGTTTGGTCATATATTTTGTGTGTATGTGCGCTGAATTTGTAATGGGGTTATATTAACATCTTTGTGGATCTAAATAACTAATGGAAAAAGAGAAAAAACTCTGGCAGTTCTTTGATTTCTATAGGATCCCCCAATTTTTTTATTTTGAAATTTTAATTAAATGGACTGATCTGATATTTTGGAGATTACTGGTCAAGGGATTATCCTTTTTTAAGTTATCTTTCTTTAGACATTTCTTTTTTTCTCAGCCTCTGCTGGGTACTATCATTTGATTTCCACAACATCTCTATGAGGTAAACAAGTCCAACATAGTGTTACAGGTAACTAAAGTGAGCTCATAGAGATATGTGATCACAAGTAGGCAGAAGGTTGAACCATTTTTCCCTTGCTATCAACAAGCTATTTCTGTTCCATGAATAATTATATACAATGTCTTTAAAAAGCCCAGTGCTCAAGACTCTGGCCAGTGCAATCTCACAACCACCAACCTAAATTAGTATTTTTAATTTACTTTAGAATTCTGTGCCTTCTTCCTTTACCTTACTGACTTCTTGGAGTTACAGTTCTATAAAAGCACACAGAAAAATGACAAACAGATTTGGAGAAGAAATTTATTCTCCAAAGAAGAGAATATAGGTGGAATTTTGTGGCAAATAGATCTTTGTTCTTAACTTCTCCCCATACCAATTGTAATTAATACTACCTTGTAAATAAAAAATCAAAATTATGGCTTTTTTCATACCCCAGTCTACTTTTCTTTGTTTTTTCTCAAGTCTGCCATCACCGTCTGGAATTTTTAAAAATTTTACTTAAGATGATGGCCATGGCAACCTTGGAAAGTGGGTTGTTTTTACTTAATGCAGCCCTTGAATTTCATGCATATTATGATATATCAAATTTCTATGTAAAATTTAAAAGCTGGTTTTTAAATGCTCCTTATCCTGCTCATTAAAATAAAATAGGAAATATTTGCTGTACGTAGCTCTGTGCCTCCAACTTGGGTAATAAGCACATAAGCTCTGCATTTGCTTCACCTCCAGGGAATTATTTATAGCATAAAATCATTTTCACTTACAGGTCTTATATATAATGAGCAATCTGTTACAAAAATTTGCTAGCCTGTTAGGTATCATGTATGATGTTGTGGAAGGTGGAAATGTTTACCACCCAAGTTGGTATCAACATTCACTTATCAAGTATAATTGTCTTACTGAAAGACAAAGCTCCTAGAAGAGTGGAAATTCCTGGACAGAAAGAAAAGGCCTTATGCCCTCCTAGGAAAATTAAAACAAACAAACAAAAAACTCATCATTGTGCAAAGTAAACATAACAACCATAACCATATCTTGGGAGTTGGGAAGGAAGCCTAGAGGAAAGAAATCAAGGACCATGGAGGTTTTCTGTGGTTCAACATTTTGTATTCATACAATAAGAGTGATTTTATAGCTGGAATAGACTTGGAAGGAGAAGACTGGCTTTATAGCCAGAGCTAAAAATGAGGAAAACAGACCTCCTGAACAAACAAGTGGGTCTTAATGGAAGCTTTGAAATCAGAAGTTTTACTCTTTTCACCATGGCTGAGCACAGAATCAGAATTATTGATGTTAGAACTGTAACAATTAGGGAAAAAACAACCTAAAAGGACCCCCTTTGTTTTTCTGACAAGTGTTTCTACAGCCTTTATAGGAATTCTGCTCAACTCATTACTTTCTAGAAGAGACCATTCCATCAGAAGCCATTCTTTCTCTCCCTCTCCCTTTGTGTGTGTGTTTGGCTATGTGTGCCTCGCCATTTTAATGGAAAACAAAACACTGATACAAAAACATTAAAAAGCAACTCTATACCTTAACAAGTATATTCCTTTCTAAAGTTTTGACCAGCTCTGTCTGTGTTCATCAAGAACTCATGTGTCCCTCAGTACCCCAGCTGATTGCATCCCAGGGGTCATTCTGTTAGATCCTATATATATTGCATTTAAAAATTTTGAGGCACAAATTCTATTTTAGAAAATAGACTTCTACTCACTTCTCTGTGTTTTCCATCACATTCTGTTTCATTCCTTTAACGACCCGAGAGTGCCACTGTCTCCCTACCCTTACACTTCCTTTCCATGTAAACAGTTTGCAGACACTAAGGAAAATCAATACCTTGCGTTCCACAGAGGAGGTTACTATGAGTATTGGTTTATATTACATAGTAAACCTGATGCTGAATAGAGTTTATTTCGCATACTCAATTCCATTTTTAAATTGAGCTTTGCCACAATTGAGAGAATATTCCCGCAAAAGAGATACAAGTCCTGGAAGTAGGCCTTGGGCATTCTGCAAGAGCCATGCCCATACACACAATGCTTCATGTTTTCATAGAGAAAGGCAGTGTTTTATTCCAGGTAAGAGGCAAAAATACAATCTTCTTTTGCCATGGCTCTAAGTCTCATTGAGTTGTACAGCTACAGGTCTAAGCATAGTTATCTAGCCTCCCAAAGTAAATGATCAGAACTGGTCACATTCCTTTAAGACCCTACTCACAGTAAAATATTGGAAGTTGCAAAAAGGTTATGTTTTATTGAAACTTAACAGATGATTGAAAACATATGTATCATTTGAACTCTGGTTACCTTTCAAATTTTTGATTCTTATTTTAGAATAGCATTTATTTGTCTTGTTGTCCAGTTCAGTGGTTTTTCAATCCCGGGCTGGCAACAGAATCATCGAGATTTTTAAAAATACTGATGTCCTGTATCTACCTCTAATATTTTGATTTAACAAGTCTGTCTGGAGTTGGGTTCAAGCATTCACAATTTTTAACAGCTTTTCTGGTGATTTTAATGTGCAGTCTAACCCTGTCTATTTAGTTTATAAACTGATGATCTCCTTTACTAATTTAATACAAATCCTGAGATTGTTTCTTTTAAAACATAAGATTTAAAAAAATCACTACAAACAGGAAGAGCTAAATAATTAGATAAATTGAGGCCAGTTCTGTTGACCCTGGCATAAACCTATACATTTTGCCAAAAGAACAAAGCAGAGATTAAAGCTACAGAGCCAGAACTTGAACTAGGATCCCTAATAGAGATTAATATTTTCTTCAGCAGTCTGCTGGCTGAATCATGGCCTAATTAAATAGTTCAGATTTAGTGAGTTCACGTTTAAACTATTAGCAGATCCAAGAATGGGTAAAGCAAAGATGAGTTAGAATCTTTTCTGTAAATGGGAAGTTAAATTATCATAGTAATTTGATTAAATCATTTTAAAATCTCTCAAGCTAAATCACAGCCTTTAAAGAATAGTTTGAAGTCTTAATTGCTGTTTGTGAGCATATCTCTCCACTATTTGTTCTCGCCTCATTTCCTGTGACACCCTATAATATATCTCCTGCTGGGCAAGAGGAGTGTGAGAGGAAAGACTGGGGTTGGGGGCTGGGGTGACTGTGTGGCTGACTTCAGTGTTAAAAGGTCTTCCAGGTAGAAGTAAATTTATCCTGTCTTGTTCCAGAAGTAAGTATCAGAACCAAAGAGTGGGAGTTGGAGACAGATTTTGGGGAAAAATATGAAGACAACCTGTCTAATTATTAGTTGTGTCCCTTGTTATGTAAATCCCCCAACATACTGCTGGAAATGTCTCCATTGGGAATGTTGTAGAGAATATTCCTGATGAAGATGGAAGGTTAAATGAGATGAGCGCAGAAGACAATTTAAACCTATTAAAAAAAAAAAACACGGGAAATGCAATGTCCAGTGTTATACATTCCAGCAGCATAATTTGAGTCAAAGAAACCTGAGTTTAAATCTGACTCTGAAATTCACTAACTCTTTGCCTTGGGAAAGTCATTAAATTCTCCTCACCTTCATTTTTTCTGTTTGTAAAGTGGAAAAGGAAGGGCTGTTGGGGCACGAAGTGAAGCCATGTTCATAAAGTGCTTATCAGATATTAAGCACCCAAGATAGTTACTTAAAAAATGGTATATTTGTTACATAAATTTATTTTGCTAATTTTTTTTATCTGCTTGGAAAAGAGTCAGTTTTTTTCTATAAAGAATACAATTGCTGTTTATCTAATAAATTCATCCCTGTTTTCACATGGAGTCCCAACCTTTAGCCCCTCGGGATAGGTAGAGCAAGTGCTCCTAATCTCCTTTCCCATATGTGCAAGGATCCTACTGCAATCTTTTGTATGTCTCAAGAGACACTATAGTGTGTCGTCATCATGCCCCTTGTTTTTCCTTCAAACTGCACTGAAGTACAAAAAGAGAGAGAAAGAAAAACTTGGAGTATGTTGTCATCACACACATGACTGGAGAGAATCCTATGTAGAAACCATTCATAAGGAAAAGCCTGGGTGAATGTCAGGGGGCTTCTTGGGTTCCACTCTCAGCCATCACTAGCAAAATTTCCAGCTTTGAAAAACTCCTTCTTTGGGCTCTGCCAGTCAAGAATTGGATCTTGAGCTACTAGTACACACTCATGAGCCAACTGTATTCCAGATCATTTTTAAAGGAATATATCTATAACCACCTGGTGTAAATAGTGGTTGGTTCACCAATAATGTGATGCAGTGATTCAAGATGGTGTTGGAAAAGAGAAAACAAAATATAAAAAAGTTTAAAAAATATGTTGTTAGTCTATTTCCGTCTATCTTTTAATTACTTTGCCATAATTTTTAAATTATATGTCTAGCCACTTGATTTCGAATTACATTCCTCTCTCTTCTTGTGCATGTGATTCGATATTTGAATTGTGTGGAAGATTAGGCTAACTACATATATCTTAGAGCTCTGCATTCTCAGAGAACTAGAATTATTAAACACGAAGAATCCCCCAAAGACTCCATTATGTGTAATTAACAGATAAACTGTCATCAGAATCAATAAAACGTGCTAAATGATTCAAACTTGTGTATAATTAAGTGTCTCTTTTAGAGCTAGAGCTGTAACTTTTTTTTCCCCCCACATCTAAAAATTTCTTGCAAGAATAATTGTGGCAACCCTGTTAACCCTTTCCTTGCTTGATGGAATTAGATTTTAAAATTAGTCATTTGAGGGCAAAGTTCACCTTTGCAAATGTGAAAAATTATTCTGGAACCCAATGCTCTAAAGAAACAGTTTTTTTTTTTCCAGCAGAGAAGCAGGTTAAGTAAGAATGCTTTAATGAACTATGAACAGTGTACTAGATAAAGACTTTATTGTGATTTGGGGAAACCACAACTGAACATAGTGCTAGATTCATTGTGTCCCTGTGGAATTCTTAAGATTTTGGTCATACACTTTTCTTTTACCTTTGGGAAATGTGGGCTTCTTGAAGGCAAGACCAGGATTTTAGACAACTTTAGCTCACATAAGACCTAGAATAATGCTTTTACATGGAAAGCATTCCATAATCGTGTGTTGAGTGAATGAATAAATGATTGAGGCACTGAATAAATTAGCCAAGATTATAATGTGTTCAAAGAAAACCTTCCCTTGCCCAGTTCTTTGGAGGGAAAAACCTACACGTTTTATATAAAAGATCTTTTGCTGCAGTCACAGTGTTCTAAATCAGTATTGCAAAGCCTCCACGGTAGGGACATTTAGAAAAAATACAAAATGATAGGATTTGGAAATGTAAGACCGAACAACTTAGCGTGTCAAGAGCTTAGAGACGTTCACGGGTAATATGTAACTTCTCTAACCCTCACCTGCGAAGCTTTGTTCTATTAACATCGTTGTTTCTCTTGTTTGCCTTGGTTTGCAGACTCCATGCACATAGAGGACGTCGAAGCTGTTCAGAAGCTTCAGGATGTTCTGCACGAGGCCCTGCAGGATTATGAGGCTGGCCAGCACATGGAAGACCCCCGTCGAGCTGGCAAGATGCTCATGACACTGCCGCTCCTGAGGCAGACATCCACCAAGGCCGTGCAGCATTTCTACAACATCAAACTAGAAGGCAAAGTCCCCATGCACAAACTTTTTTTGGAAATGCTGGAGGCCAAGGTCTGACTAAAAGCTCCTGGGCCTTCCCGTCTTGCACGCTGAAAAAGGGAAAATAAACCTAAGAGTGATGTCGACGAAACTTAGTGTTTAGTTAACAACGTCAAAAATCAGCGAAGACTGCACTGATAATTTAGCAGCAAGACTATGAAGCAGCTTTCAGATTCCTTCATTTCTTCCCAAGGAGTTTCTTTCTGCCTTGTCTCTCATCTTCTTGCCTCATTTCTTTTCTCCTTTTTTTTTCTCCCTCCCTTCTGACTCCTCACCCCCATTTCTTGGCTTCCTTCATTGCTGGTTCCCTCTCTCTCTCATTTCTTCCCTCTTTCCCTTCTTCTTGCCTTTTCTCCCTTACTACCTTCTTTCTATCCTCCCTTCCTTCTTCCTTTCCTTCTCCTTCCCTCCTCCCTCTTTTCTCTCATCTCCTCCTCTTTTTTTCCCCCAAAGTTTAAATAGCTCTAGCTGTAAGAAAATTTTCCTCTCCTTTCTTTTCCTCTTTCCTTCCTTCCTTCTGCTGCTGAACTTTTAAAAAAAGGTCTTTAATTGAAGAAAGATGGAAGCCAGCCCTGCCAAAGGATGTTGATCCAGAATAATGGATACCAGTAAATTTATTGTGAACCACAACGTCCCCAGTGACTAAGGAATCAAAGAGAGAGAGAGAACCAACGCATCTAAAAGTACAGTGCAACATAAACGAATTGACTGAGTGCAGTATTAGATTTCATGGGAGCAGCCTCTAATTAGACAACTTAAGCAAGGTTGCATCGGCTGCTTCTTATCATTGCTTTTCCATCTAGATCAGTTACAGCCATTTGATTCCTTAATTGTTTTTTCAAGTCTTCCAGGTATTTGTTAGTTTAGCTACGATGTAACTTTTTCAGGGAATAGTTTAAGCTTTATTCATTCATGCAATACTAAAGAGAAATAAGAATACTGCAATTTTGTGCTGGCTTTGAACAATTATGAACAATAATGAAGGACAAATGAATCCTGAAGGAAGATTTTTAAAAATGTTTTGTTTCTTCTTACAAATGGAGATTTTTTTGTACCAGCTTTACCACTTTTCAGCCATTTATTAATATGGGAATTTAACTTACTCAAGCAATAGTTGAAGGGAAGGTGCATATTATCACGGATGCAATTTATGTTGTGTGCCAGTCTGGTCCCAAACATCAATTTCTTAACATGAGCTCCAGTTTATCTAAATGTTCATTGACACAAAGGATTAGATTACACCTGGTGACTCCGAGCAGTCACGTATGTAAGCACTGCACATGGAATACAGATCCGTAGAATTATCAGGAGTGCACCTCTCTACCTGGGAGGTACAGTTGCCATATGATTTCTAGCTGCCACGGTGGTTAGGAATGAGATACTGCCGGTTTGCAAAGTTACAGACCTTTCCCAGAAGGAGCTGTGAGCCAGTATTTATTTAAGAGGCAATAAGGCAAATGCCAAAATTTGAAAAAGAAAAAACAAACAAACAAAAAACCATCAAAGACAGCAGACGCCTGACCAAATTTTAAAACCTAATCTGTATGAGTTCATTCATTTAGGAATGTTTGTTTAAATTAATCTGCAGTTTTTACCAAGAGCTAAGCCAATATATGTGCTTTTCAACCAGTATTGTCACAGCATGAAAGTCAGTCAGGTTCCAGACTGTTAAGAGGTGTAATCTAATGAAGAAATCAATTAGATGCCCCCGAAATCTACAGTCGCTGAATAACCAATAAACAGTAACCTCCATCAAATGCTATACCAATGGACCAGTGTTAGTAGCTGCTCCCTGTACTATGTGAACAGTCTTATTCTATGTACACAGATGTAATTAAAATTGTAATCCTAACAAACAAAGGAAATGTAGTTCAGCTTTTCAATGTTTCATGTTTGCTGTGCTTTTCTGAATTTTATGTTGCATTCAAAGACTGTTGTCTTGTTCTTCTTGTGGTGTTTGGATTCTTGTGGTGTGTGCTTTTAGACACAGGGTAGAATTAGAGACAATATTGGATGTACAATTCCTCAGGAGACTACAGTAGTATATTCTATTCCTTACCAGTAATAAGGTTCTTCCTAATAATAATTAAGAGATTGAAACTCCAAACACGTATTCATTATGAACAGATTACACATCAAAATCATAATAATATTTTCAAAACAAGGAATAATTTCTCTAATGGTTTATTATAGAATACCAATGTATAGCTTAGAAATAAATCTTTGAATATTTCAAGAATATAGATAAGTCTAATTTTTAAACGCTGTATATATGGCTTTCACTCAGTCATCTCTCAGATGTTGTTATTAACTCGCTCTGTGTTGTTGCAAAACTTTTTGGTGCGGACACGTTTCCAAAACTATTGCTATTTTGTGTGCTTTAAACAAAATACCTTGGGTTGATGGGACATCAGCCCAGTGCTAGGAATACTGTGTATCTATCATTAGCTGTATGGGACTTTATCGTAGATTGTGGTTTCTCAGTAGAGAAGTGACTGTAGTGTGATTCTAGATAAATCATCATTAGCAATTCATTCAGATGGTCAATAACTTGAAATTTATAGCTGTGATAGGAGTTCAGAAATTGGCACATCCCTTTAAAATAACAACAACAAAAATACAACTCCTGGGAAAAAAAGGTGCTGATTCTATAAGATTATTTATAAATGTAAGTGTTTAAAAAGATTATTTTCCCAAAAGTTTGTGCAGGGTTTAAGTTGCTACTATTCAACTACACTATATATAAATAAAATATATACAATATATACATTGTTTTCACTGTATCACATTAAAGTACTTGGGCTTCAGAACTAAGAGCCAAACAACTGAAAACATGAGATGGAGATAACAGAACGAGGTACAATTGTGAGTTTTCAGTTTAAGTGATTCTCAGCATTACAACAAACAAGTATCTCACAAATAGGAAACAAAACTACAATGTAGATCTAAAAGAATTGCACGGGCTTTAGGGTAAATGCTCATCTTAAACCTCACTTGAGGTAAGTTTTTCAAGTTTCAAGCAAGACCATTTACTTGATGTGACGTTTTGGAAAGTTATAAAGGTGTATGTTTTAGCCATGTGATTTTAATTTTTATTTTGCTTCTTTTAGGTTTGTTCTTATTTAAAGCAATATGATTGTGTGACTCCCTGTAGTTACACTTGTGTTTCAATCAGATCAGATTGTTGTATTTATTCCACTATTTTGCATTTAAATGATAACATAAAAGATATAAAAAATTTAAAACTGCTATTTTTCTTATAGAAGAGAAAATGGGTGTTGGTGATTGTATTTTAATTATTTAAGCGTCTCTGTTTACCTGCCTAGGAAAACATTTTATGGCAGTCTTATGTGCAAAGATCGTAAAAGGACAAAAAATTTAAACTGCTTATAATAATCCAGGAGTTGCATTATAGCCAGTAGTAAAAAATAATAATAATAATAATAAAACCATGTCTATAGCTGTAGATGGGCTTCACATCTGTAAAGCAATCAATTGTATATTTTTGTGATGTGTACCATACTGTGTGCTCCAGCAAATGTCCATTTGTGTAAATGTATTTATTTTATATTGTATATATTGTTAAATGCAAAAAGGAGATATGATTCTGTAACTCCAATCAGTTCAGATGTGTAACTCAAATTATTATGCCTTTCAGGATGATGGTAGAGCAATATTAAACAAGCTTCCACTTTTGATTGCTCTTTTGTATTGTGTTTCTTTTTCTTCCCCCACTGAAGAATCAAATCAATAAACACTGCCCTTTGTTGCTTCCACTCAAAGTGTATCTCTGAGTACCTGTTCCCTAAAAATAAAGTGGGAGTTTAAATAAGAGCTATATAAAGGCTTGTCAGAATGAATTCTAGGGTGCCAAGAGACATTTTGCATATTTAAGAGTATGCAAAGTGTCTCATGGCACATTAGAATTCATTCTGACAAGCCTTTATATAGCTCTTATTTAATCTTAAAGCATCTCCACATCATCCTGCATTACTCAAAATCATCGCCTCTATGTCAATGTCATAACAGAAAACTTTCCCCCTATTTTAAGATCATATTAAAACCTGCTAGAGATACCTATTATTTCCCTCCATCAACAATTAAATCATGCGCTTGCACCGAGCTTGTCAGCAAGCTGCAGGCTGTGTGGAGCAGCGGTGGAGTTGCTGGCCAGGTTTCCTGAATGGGAGGGCGCCCGCACAGCTCACAGATCGCTGTGCATTAGGAGGGGGAGCCATGTCTTCAAATTCAAGAGGGCTGAACAGCACCGCTGACAGCAACTGGCCTCCCCTTGGCCTTTTACTCTCAGAAAGGTTACAGCCCTCGCTGCTCAGGGTCAAGCTGAGCTTCCACTGGAGCCTCCTTGGAGCCACCACCGAAGTGCTAATATGTGCTTTCTGGGCTTCTCTGCCTACCTTGAGAGTGTTTTGTCATTGTGTTTACCCACCAAATTTCTCACCTTTCAGAAATGGCTGGTTCTCTAGAGAAGCAAGCCGATGACACAAAGGCCACTAAACTGAATGGGTTTTAGGGGCGTGAGAGTACCTAAATCACAAGAGTTGCTAGCGAGCAAGAGAACTCAGTGTTGTCTTTTCCTATTTTAACGTACTTGGGCGGCAATAGCGCAACATCGAATCTGACGTATTTTGCTTTGGATATTTTCAGAGTCTGTGCGTCGAACTAAAATAACGCAAGGTGCAAAATAAAAAGGCAGATCATGTATGTAAGCTCTGATTGGGTACTCATTTTAAAATATGTATATTACACACAGGCACATGGTTTTAACATCTTCAAATGCCAGAACACCCTCACTGGCCCTTATGATTTACAATTATTACAGAGCAACTTTTCTGGAATTGACGTGTGCATCACTGAGACTTCAGGTGAAAAAAAGTAAAGGAAGTTTTTGAAATTTTAGCATGGTCTCTTTCTGGGTAGGTAAACAACATAGAACGCTGACAAGTGGGCTATGTATTTGTTTTACGGGGATCATTTTTATTTTTTGCCAATTGTTTATGAGTGATTTTTTAAAGCCAGTTGTTCCCAAACTTGTCTGTACCATTGAAATTGCCTGGGAAAAGTCAAAAGTTACTGATGTCTGGTCCCACCCACAGAGGTTGTGATTTAATTGGTCTAAGCTGTGGCTGGAGCGTTGGCATGTTTAAAAAAGATTCCCAGTTGATTCTAATGTGAAGACAGTTGGGGAACCACTGTTTTTTTTTCCATAAAGATTCGCTTATTCCCCCCCTTCCCTTCCCTCATTGTTTGTGCTCGCTGCCTGCTCTCTGTGTCTGCTCATCTTCTCTTTAGGAGGTACCTGGATCTGAACCTGAGACCTCCATGTGGGAGAGAGATGCTCAATTGCTTGAGCCAACTCAGCTCCCTGCTGTGTTGTGTGTCTCATTGTCTTTCCTCTTTGTGTCTCCTTGTTGCATCATCTTATTGCATCAGCTCACTGTGTCTGCCCATCACACCAGCTTGCTGTCTTGCTCATCTTTTCCCAGAGGCACGAGGAACCGAACCGGGGATCTCCCATGTGGTAGGCAGGAGCTCAATAGATTGAACGACATCTGCTTCCCAGGAACCACTGTTTTCAATATTTATGCTTTCCTCAAATAACCCAGAGATGTCCTTTAAAAACTTCTCATGCACCAAATCTGAAATGTGATGAGATTTGAGAACATTAAAATATATATATATTAAGGCCAATAAACCTTTTTTTAACCACTGAGTCAATGAAGCAAACTTTGAATACTCTGATCTCTACCTTCCCTTTGCCACTTCCATCCTTCCCACCTCCATCCTTCCCCAGCACACATGGAGAACACATTTTATTTGACAAGTTCAAGCCACATATTCCGGTTATGCCCCTTAGTAAAATGGATATGCCTGCTCAAAAACCTGCTCACAGAATATTTCAAAATCCTTTTTTCCTCTTTTAATCCTGTTCATTTGGCCCTTTAGTGTGCTTTAAAATGAACTTAGCTGTAGCTCAAAATATCTACATTTCCACACTGAAAAACAAAAGAGCCACGAAATTAGAAATTTTTGATTCCTTGGGATGACCTACCAATATTCACCAAGTTGTTAATTTAAGTAAGAGGCATAAATGGGAAAGAATATTTCACCCTTGGGCCTATGCAAAACTTGAGGAATATTTTGCTTATTATGAAATTTAATTTGTGATTAAATAGTAAAAGGAAAGAGAAATATGCTTAAGGTTTTTTGTTTCATCCCCAAAGGTTTACATAACAAATGGACATTTCCTTAGTCCAATAGATATCAAAGTGTTTAAGACAGTGTTTCTAGCCCTTTCAATTCTACAAGTCTAGCTTCTCATGCCTTGGGTAGAGTGGAGAAAAATAAAATGAAGCAAGTAGCAGTAGATCGATTGCGCACTGTGTCTTATTATGGAACAAAATAGAAAAGAAAAGAATTTCAAAATATAATCCTCCTTTCCCAGGAGTATTTGTCTTGTTCTCCATGAAGTTAAAGGTCTGAAATAATGTGCCCATCAGGGGCTCAATGTTGCATGTCCATGCCAGTTGGTCCAAGGGCTTGTTATGATGGTAATGACCTACTGAAAGTGAGCTAGGATTGCAACAATACAATTGCCACCAGCTCACCCGCTGGGAGAAATATTTTATTATTGTCAAATGTCCTCCATAGAGATTTGTTTTGCCTGTTCCTGTTTAAATTAAATTCAAAGCAGAACTGCATTACTATTTCTCTGGAGTATATTTGAGATAAACAACTAGTCTCAAAATTTAGGATTCCCAGCTAGTTCAAATTTGTTTATTAGCAGAAAAATTACAATAGGTGACACCATAGCTGCAGGAATATTATGATTGCAGCCACACAAGAGATTTATGTACTGAGTCCATGACCTAAAAGCAAGAGAACTCCCTTTTTCATTGCATATGCCAGCCAGATTAATAATTAACTACTCCATCAATTGTACAACCTTAAAAAAAAGGTCCCAATATACTAATGCATTGCCATAACATGTCACAGAAGTTGGGGCATGGGCAACTTTGCTCCAAAGAAGAGTTTTTTAAGTGTGAGATCATAGAGCAAATTGTGTATATATGTGTGTAATTTTTTTTAAATAGAAGCTTAGAAAATATAGCATAGATGCCCAAGGCATAAATGGAAATTCTCTTTGAGCATACTATACCTTTTCCAATATTGTGTTTTCAAAGAGTTAAAAAGAATGCCCTCAAATACACGGGATTAGTTTGTAGAGTTTTTCATGGCCTTCTCTTGCAATTTTGACATAGAATTCCAAAACAGTGGTGCTTTAGCCAATACAAATTTTGTTATGTACCATCAAATTATAAATGTATGTCATTCTAAAAAAAAAAAGTACCTGTTACCTTTTTGAAAATAATAGTGGTCTGTATGTTTCCTAATGGGTTGAACTTCAGGGAGCTGGTGTTAGGAAATGCAAACAAACTGTAGAAAGGGCACTAAAAGTGGCTAACAGGAAAACATTTAAAACTAGCAGAAACATTCAATCACACTATTCACTTTCCAATTCAATCTACCATGCTCAGTCGAATGTCACAGTTTCGTTGGGCAGTGGAGAACTGTCTGCTAGTACAAAAATGACAGCCCAACAGCACAGAACTCTAAAGTCAGATGAATCTCTGAAATATACTCTATAGGTGTGCAAGTGTTGGCTTTTCCCTTTAAAATATGTGATTTTATATCATTACAAATGAAAAATACTGAACACTAATATTAGAAAATACCCTAGAAATATTTTTGTAACAACCCGTGATGCTTTGCCTGTGCTAGACTCTTATTTTGCTCTAGTCTTCCAGTGAATAAAACAAATGTACCAGCCCTAAAGTAACAATTTTATTCATGCCTATAAACCAAAACAGATATATAGCCTCCACAGAGATAAATAGCAACTTTGGGGCTTAGTAATCAGTAAATGAATGTTTAGATATGACGATATTCTACAGCAAATGACTTACTTGTTGTCTTGACTTAATAAGATTTTGTGGTGCTGAAATAGACAGGGGAAAATGATAAAGGGAAATAGCATACTGTACGTGCATGGCTATGAGTCAGTCATAAATGGGTTTTAATCCCAACTCTACCACCAGCCAGCTGTATGATTATGCTACTGAAGTCTATTCTTCCTAGATAAATGGTGGTTAAATATACTATGAATGAGTAGTTATTAAGATTAAATTAAATAATTTAAGGTAACACCTTGTGCCTAAAAAGAAAGTTAAATATGGTGAAAATATATAGAAATACTGTTTTGTCCTTCTCCCAAGAGAATCTAGATATTACTGCAGGATACTATAATTGAAACTGGAAGGAAAAGTCTTAAGGTAGAGGAAATATGTAGATATTTTGGATCCAGATGCTTAATAGACTGCTTTTGGGTTCTCTCTTGAGTGGGCAATACTGAAGTAGCATAAATTCAGGGTTTACTTGTCAATGAGCAAAGCAGATTTGGTCAGGAATCAATCAAGGACCTAACTGTGTGCTGGGCACTATGGTAAGTTCTTGAAATAAATTATAAAATTTTAAATTCCCAACAGCTTTATGAGAAAAGTACTATCAATAGTCCCATTTTACAGATGAAGGAAAGAAGACTTAGAGAGGTTAAATAACTTGCCCAAAGCCCATACAGTTAAAATAAGACTCAGTTGAATTTGAATCTTGCTTGTCCAACCCCTGAGCCTAATAATTGCTCAAACATTAATCCTGTATGTAACAGTTTTTCAAAATTGAATGATAGGTAGTCCATAATTTTTTTCTCTTACTTTGCATATGTAGGACACAGGGTTGAATTGATCCTGTTGCATAGATCAAGGATTTCTGTCCCCATCTCCTGCTCTCTCTTTCATTTCCTTCTGCCACCATAAGTCTTGTGCATCCTTGAAAGATATACCATGTTCATCTATGTGTATAAGGATTTTAATACACAGAAATGGTTCTATGTTGACTGCCTTATTCTTTTTGTTTTGTTTAAGTACATATGTTTATTGCATTAACTATTTTAACACATACAAATGTAAAACTGTATAATCTCATTTGGAGAGCTCATCCCATGACCTCATCTACCATATGCCTAGTCTCCTGCCTGGCTGAGTACTAGGCACAATAGTTCAATAGATATTTTATTTTTTTTTAATAAAATTTTATTGACATATATCATTCATACATGAACATACATAAACAATAAGTGTATAGTAAAGGTTGTGAACTTACAAAACAAACATGCATATCATCCAGGGCTCCCATACATCAACCCACCACCAATACATTGCATTGTTGTGAAACTTCTCTTACAAACTATGAAATAGATTGTCAATATATTACTACCAGCTATAGCCCTTATCTTACATTTGGTGTCTTTTTCCCCAAACCCACCCGATTACTAACACTCTGTATTAGTATTATACATTTGTTATAGTTCATGAGGGAATGTTCTCATATTTGTCATATTAACCACAGTTCATCTTCCACCAATGGATTCGCTGTGTTATTCAGTCCCATGCTTTGTACAATCCATTCAAAGTGTACAATCAGTGGCTCTCATTTTCATCACAGGGTTGTGTTGTCATTCTCTCAGTCAATTTTAGAACATTTTCATTACTCCAAAAGGAAAAATCCCACACCTGCTTATACCCCTTATTATTGTCCATTAGTATTGAAAGAATATCTTCTTGCCATTGTTACAAAATATTACAATATTACTCTTAACATTTACCCATAAGTTACATTAGTTGTAATTTTCCCGTGTATCACCATATTCTTAACACTTTGTAAAAGAAGAGCATTCTTATATTTAAACTAGTAACCATAATCTTCATCTACCACTGAAATCACTATGTTATAGATACCCTAGATTATTCTCTAGTTTCCTTTCAATTGACATTTATGTCCACAATCTCATTTATAAATCAGCAGCATTAGTTATACTCACTATAATGTGTTAGCATCAACTCTATTCATTTCCACATTTTTACAATAAATTTTATTAAAACTTTTACATACATTGACTAACTTATTCTCTTTCTTATTTTTACTCTACACTTGTTTTTAAGACATATCTATGTCGTAGGAGGGAATCTGCTGCAGACTAAAGCACTAAAGGAACATATCCCATTATATCTACTTCCCTTGTGATGAACACTAAGCTTGCTTTCAATTCCTTAAAGCAATCAATAATGCTGTAATGAACATCTTTGCATGATTTTCCTTATGGACAAATGTAATTTTGTGTGCGTGTGGAGGATATATGCCTATGAGTGGGGCTCCTGGGTTATACACCATTTATATTTATTTTCACTACAGAAATTATTCTACAGAATCAGATCAGTTTGAGCTAGCACTAGCAATGCATTTGGCTTTCATTTTCTCTATTATCACCAGCATATTGTTTATTTTGCTTTTAAAATTTTACCAATGTGATTATTTTAAAAATAGTATTCAGTGTTTTAATTTACACTTTTCTGCCTGCTGGTGGGTTTGAGAATCTCCTCTTATTCTTATACACATACAGACCTCAGCTCCCCTTTCTGTGAATTGCCTGTGCATAACCTTTGATCCTTTTTCTATTGGGTTTCCTATCATTTTCTCCTTCATTTGCAGGAGTCCTCCTGTGTCTAGATATTGATCCCTTGTCAGTTTCAGTTTTTGCCAATGTCTTCTCCCAGTCTTTCACCCATCTCTTAACCTTGACTTACATCTTCCTTCACCAGAGATGATTAATTTTGATAAACACAAATCCATCAATTTCCCCCTATGGTATCAGGTTTAAAAATATAACCTATGTTTTTGGTATTTTATAGTTTAAATTTCACATTTACATAGTCTTTAATCCATTTCAAAGATTTTTAATGTAGTATAGGATTCAATTATATATTTCTCCAAATACTAAGCCAGTTTTTCCAACCACATCTTTCCCTAGCAATTATGTTGTCACACCTATATTATAACAAGCTACCATTAATAAAGTAGTCTATTTCTGGACTTTTCCTTCTGCCCTTTGGACAAGTTATATGTGACTGCCACAATATCATATTGTTTTACTCCTATGATTTTGCAGTGTGTCCTATCTGATAGGGTGTGTTTTCCACTCACTTCTACACACTTTGTCTTAATTTTCAGATTCTTAAAATTTGGGCACTTTTATTCTTCCTCATAAATTTTAAAATCTTTTTCAAGTTATCAAAATTATCCTTCTATAAATTTTATTGGAATTGTTTTAATTTTCAGATCATTTCAGAGAGAATTAATTTAATAAATCAAATTCAATGAATATGGTATGTCTCTTTTTATTCATGTCTTCTTTTATTTCTTGAATAGAGATATTTTAAATTTACCTCCATAAATTCTCATGATTTCTTTAGATTAATTCCTGGATATTTTGTAGATTAGTTGATATTACAAAGTGCAATCTATTTTCAATTATTTTAGTGAGTTTTTTTGGTAGGTTATGACAAAATATACAGTGATGGCCTGTATCCATTACTGCAATGCCATGTAGAACAACTGTAGGAGTTTTTAAATATATTCTGGGTATGAGCCATATGTCAATCACATGTATAGCAAATAACTTCTCCAGCTCTGTGGCTTGAATTTTTACTCTCTTAATGGTGTTTGTTGATGAAGGAGTTCTTAATTTTTTTTGTAATCCAAGTTATCAATCTCTTTCTTTATAGTTAGTCCTTTTAATGTCCTGTTTTTAAAAAAATTTTGCTTCTTTGAGGTTATTAAAATACCTTCAAATATTAATTTCTAAAAGTTGCATTGTTTCTTCTTTCTCTTTTAGGTATTCAAATCCTGGGAATACTGATTTTTGTGTATAGCATAAAGTAGAGGTCAAGTTTTCTATTTTTTTTTAAATATCACTTGTCTAAAAATCCTTTGCTGAAAAGACTGACCTCTCTCTTCAGCTCTACAATGTTAGCTTTCATATACATGGTTCTGTTTCCAGACTCTCTCTTCTGCTCTATTCATCTATTTGTCAATCTTTGTGCCAGTCCCTCACACTTTGCTTTCTAAATTAATTACAATACTGCTTGATATCTGATGAGCAATTCCTCCTCACTGTGGTTTTGGCTTGTAGTATCTTAATATGAAATATAGAATAAGCTTGTCAATTTACACACAATCTTTTCAATTTACACGATAATCTTTTCAACACATACACTGTTGTGTTGGTATTTTAATTGGGATGGTATTGATTCAGTTGGTAGAGAATAGACGTCTAAACTACAATGAGTCTTCCAATTCATGAGCACATTATATCCCTCCATTTTATTTAGGTCTTCTTGATATTTTTTATGATGTTTTACAATAACACCTTTTAAAAATAACTTGAACTCCTGTAACTTAGTATAAATATTGTAAATATGAGTCTTGTGCTGTTTTTATAAAGGGTGTATGTATTTAGTTATTTTTTATTTCATGTTCTAGTTGTTTGTTGCTGATATATAGAATTACAATTGATTTGTGTATTGATTTTACATCCACCAACTTAGATAAGTTCACCTATTAATATTAATAATTTATGTGTAGATTCTTTTGAATTTTTCACATACTCAAAACATATTATCCACAAATCATGACTGCTTTATTCCTTTCTTTTCAACCTTTATACATTTTATGACTTATTTTTCTCTTCTTGAATGCTTGATACCTCTATGCCATTTTAAAGAAAATAGGTGATAGTAGGCATCCTTGACTTATTCCCTATCTCAAAGAAAAAGCAACTTTTATCATTAGATTTGATGTCTGTTCCTTGTAGACACCCTCTAAAACATTAAGGAACTTTCATTCTATTTCATGATTGCTAAGAATTTTCATAATGCATGGACTTTGAATTTTATCAAATACCATTTGTTACATATATTGGTTTTTTCAAAATGTTTTTCTCTTTTATTCTTGTAATGTGGCAACATACATTAGTTACTATTTAAATGTAAAATTAATTTTGCATTCTTAAAATAAACCCAACTTTATCATGGTGTATTATTTTCTTTATGAATTGCTGAAGTTTCTTATCATTTGTTTAAGAATTTTTCCATCTATGTTTATGGGCAAGAAAATCCTATTAACTTAATTTTTTCATAATATCATTGTCATATTATGGTATGAAAAAACAAGTTGGGGAATGGTACCTCTTTTATTTTTACCCAGGAAGAATTTTAATGAGACTGTTGTTATTTCTTTGGTAAATGCGTGATATAATTTGCCAGGAAAACCATCTGGGCTTATTTTCTTTATGTCAAGTATTTACTTAGGATTATATTTTTGTAACAATTATAATACCATTCAAAGTTCTTTTCTCTTATTGGATCAAGTTTGTTCATTTGTATTTTTCCAGGAATTTTTCCATTTCATCTAGTTTCAAAAATTTTGCCATAATATTATTCATAATTTTCTCATGAATTTTTTAGTGATCACAGTCTACAGTGGTTAAATTAGTTTCCTGTGACTGCTGGAACAAATGACCACAAATCTGGTGACTTTAACCATCAGAAATTTATTCTCCTATAGGTTTGGAGGTCAGAAGTCTGACATCAGTTTCACTAGACTGGAATTAAGATGTTGGCAGGGCCACACTGCAGCTGAAGGTTCTAGGAAGACTCTATTCCTTGCCTTTTCCATTTTCTGTGGCTGATGGCATTCTTTGGCTTATGCAGAAACTCTATAACCTTCAAAGCCAGCATATTCAAATCTCTCTTTGCATCTTCACATCACCTTCTCAGTGAGTGTGTTAAATCTATCTGATAAGGACCACTGTGGTGGCACTTAGGGCCCACACAGATCATCCAAGGCAAGCTCCCCATCTCAAGGTCCTTAACTTCATCACATTTCCAAGGTCACAGTTTCCAGGGATTAGCACCTGATGTCTGCATGGCCCATTCTTCAGCCTCCTGCAGTAGTACCCCCTTTTCATTTCTGACGTTAATTATTTGTACACTTCCCTTTTATTTCTTAATCTTTCCAATGTTTGTGAATTTTTAAAGTTTTTCCAAGAACAAATCTGCACTTTTTGTTCCTCTCTCTTAGATGACTGTTTATACGTTAATTTCTATTTTTACTCTATCCTTTGTTATTCTCACCTTACACTTATTTTGCTTTATATTTTTAACTTAAGATGGATGCTTGCTCATTAATTTTCCTTTTTTTTTACTAATATATGCTCTGAAATTTCCTCTATGACAGCGTTTGCTCCATAATATTTGCATTGACTTGTTACCATTGAACTCAAAGTAATTTCGAATTCCCATAGCTATTTCTTGATTTCTTTTGGCTGTTGATTTCTACCTTAATGGCACTGTAGTTAGACAAAATTCTCTGTCTAAACTCATTCCTTTAAAATTTGTTGAGATATGCTTTATGAATCAGTATATGGCCAATTTTTGAGAATTATCTGTGCTTTCTTGAAAAGAATGCAAATTCTGCAGTTGCTAGGAGCAGTGTTATACATATATTTCCATTAGGTCATTTTGTTGATCAAATCATCTACAATTTTTATTATATTATAAAGCCCTACTGATATATTATTTTGTTATTTTTAGCCTCCCACCCCCAAGATGACTCCCTTGTCTGTCTGCTTGTCTTCTTTAGGATGCACTGGGACCTGAACTCTGGACCTCCCATGTGGGAGGTGAGCATCCAATTGCTTGAGCCACATCTGCTCCTCCCTACTGGTATTTTGTCTGTGTGTCTAACATGCACTGACTAGGTATATTTCGTTATCCCAGTATGATGGTGTGTTTGTCTATTACCACTTACAGGTCTGTCATTTTTGCTTTATATTCCTTGTGGCCATGCTATTAAATGCATACGACTTTAGACTTGTTATTTGGTGAACAGCCAAAGCTCTTAGAGAATGACCTTTTACCATTATGAACTTTCCTTCTTTATCCAAAGGATACATTTTTCTCTGAAAGTCTACTGTTTTCATACTAATATAACATCACTTATGTTCTTTATTTGGTTTTTCATGACATGTGTTTTTTCCACTCTTTTTGTGTTCCCTGCTATTTTCCTGTTCCTCTTCTTGGTGTTATTTTCCTCCCACACAGGATCCAAAGGTTTTTGTTGTTGTTTTGTTTTTAGGTTTCATAAGCTCCATCTCATTTGTGAGCCATCTCCAGTGTTGAGTGTTGGGAAATGTACAATGAAATCTTCCTAGTTAATAATCCTGACACTTCTAAAGGAAATAAAATATATTGTCATAGGCCCCCAGCATTAGCTTACTTATTTTTATAATAATGCTACTTAAATAATTATAAATGTAAAATTAGGTGTAACTCCTTATAAAATTATACAACCAAACAAATCTACAGAGCAAATGCAAAAATTTCTAAACAAATAGAACTCAAATGATGTACCACACAATGCTATTTTCTTAAAATTAAGATTATTTGATGCAGTGTTAATATGGTCCCACTGAAGCATGGGTTCCATTGCATTTGGCATTTCTGTGCTACTGAAAACAGGGACACAGGTGGGTGTGGTCGGGCACACTCCCTGTGCACTGAGTTGCTGGCATCAAGGAGGGTCCGCACTTTCCTGGAAAGAATCCCCATGCTTAAGAGAGTCTAGCTTTAAATAGGAAACAAAATCACAGGTCAAGTGAGAGACCATGGAAGAAAGGAAAAATCTTTTCTCTGCTTTCTCTACAATAGGCCTTATATTTTCATTTTACACTAGGTTCTGCAAGTTATGTAGACCTCCCTGGTTGTGAGTTCAATTCTTCCATCTTTCTATGTATAAACCCCACTGAAACCTCTGTTCTAAAGCACAATGTAGGGAGTGGAGGTGGCTCAAGTGATTAGGTGCCTTCCTCCCACATTGGAGGTCCCAGGTTCGGCACCTGGTGCCTCCTAAAAAGAAGACCAGCACACAACAAACAGACACAGCAAATGCAAATAACGAGGGGGTGGGGAGAAATAAATAAAATAAATTAAAAAAAAAAAAAGCACACTGTGCCAGCATGCGGCCCACGTTTGTTGCCCAGACATCATGATGCATTTAATATACCTCTGTACTTTTCTGGGGAAGCCAAACTAATTGTGGACACAGACACAGACACAGAGCAGCATTGAAATTGTGGCATTTGCTACTTAGCCGTAGTAACTAGTTGGTTTTTTTTTTTTTGTGTGTGGCAGTTACTATGGCATTTATCAAAGCAGGTTTAGTCATTAGTGTGTTTGATTTTTTTTTTTTTTAGGAGGTACCAGGGATTGAACCTGGGACCTTGTACATGGGAAGCCAGTGCTCAACCACTTGAGCTACATCTGCTCCCTATCTCTTGATTTTTTATAGAATAAAAACACAAAATTAATTTTTACATTTCTTCCCCCATAATTTGAGAACACTGGTATAGTAAGAAACTATTGACTTAGCATAGATTCCATAGTAATAGTCTCTTAAGGGCCAAATTGAGCTAAAGCTAGTTCACAAAAGTTAAAGCCTCAATAAAATTCTACTGATTATTTTTGCCTGAGATTTTCTCACACTAGAAAAGCTGGTCAATCACCTTAACAATATCACTGACCATGACTTAGGTTAAAGGCAATGTAGCAGAAAGAAAGAAAAGCAGGCTATTCTTGTCTCAATGGTATGGTCTTTGTTGGTTAAAATGTTTAAATTGATTGAACATCAATTTAAATCAGGGGAGGCTAAAATAACTGGTATTTTTAAATGATCCATGACTTTCTCAGTTAACATCTGATTCATTTTGTAATTCAATAAGTGTTAAGCATTAGACTCTTAGATTTCCCAACAATGGTGGTCTTCTCCTCTTTATGCCAGTTTTGGTCACTTTTTTCATAATGACCATGGAATAAAATAATTTGTTTCTGAAAGCCTGCTATCTTAACTAGTGGGTTTTCTGTGTTTTTCCAAGTTATTTAAATGTGTCTTTTAGAAGAATCTTGGAGGCTAAGTGAAGTTTCCAAATAATATTTTAGCATTCTGCTCTAAGTTCACCCATAATTGGTAATAGTAGGACCATGGACAGAGGTGATATTGTAGCCCATTTAAGCCAGAATAAAGATATCTTTCTTTATACTGTCTCTGGGATTTGGAAAGGTGTACCATTTTAGAGATGGAAACTGCTGCATGGACTATTTGACCCAATTCATTTATGTTAAAGATGAAAAAACCAGTTGAGAGGGTTAGAGTCTCACCCACGGTCTTATATAGTTAGTTACTTGCTTCTTCCTCTCCATTCCATGTGTCCCCTCCTTATGCCATGCCCTCATCATTCCCGGCTTCCATTGCTGCTGCTGTACACTGGTTGACTTCCTTTTCTTCTTGTTCCACTTTTCCATCTATGTAGAGTTGCGGATTAAACATCAAAAAGTCTTTTAGTCAATACAACTGCCTGTTGCATCAGGTGCAGAGTTTCTTGCTCTGGCATTCAATATCCTCCATCTTCTGATTTACTTTTTCAAGTCTTATCTCCAAACGCACTGAGTTCAAATCCTCTCCTGCATTAACAATGCCACAGATTCACCACATTCATTTCTTCTTTGCACATGTCAGTCCTTTCCGTCTCTTACCCGGGAAGCCTGCTCCAGCTAATATTCACCCTTAGATTCCTTGACTCTTGTTGATCTACACAACCTTGTTTTTCTTTTTTGCTATATATTTCTTATATTTAACTTGTTATGTCCCAAATTAGAAAGAAAATAACGCAAAACCAGAGATTCTCACAGAGATTTTCTATTTCTATCACTTCTAACTTAGGACAGTGCTACTGGGCACTTAGGATAGGGCCACACCAGTGGCTGAGCCTTAGCCCAGCCACTGGTGTTTGACTTTATCCCTTCCACTCATTCACTAGTTCATTCAACTCCTCAACTCCTTTAGATCTGTAATCAAATCCTCAGTGAGACTCTTCCAAATTACTTTATTTAAAACCAAAAGTCCCTTTCTCGGCCTCACTGTCCTGCTTTATTTCTCTTTATTCCTGCAGTCATCACCAGTGAGCATTTCTGTACTGTTTTAGTCTGCTGGGCTGCCAAAAGCAACATGTCAGAAATGGGTTAGCTTTAACAGTGGGGATTTAAGGGTTTATGTACTCACAGTTCTGAGGCTGAGAAAAATATTCAAATCAGGGCATCAACAGTTGATACTTTCTCCCCAAAGACTGGCTGCCAGCGATCCTGGACCCCTCTGTCACATGGTGTGGCAGTTTGGTATTGTTTATGGTTTCCAAAAATAGATATTGGATTATGTTTGTAAACTGGTCTGTCCCTCCGGGTGTATTGGATTATATTGAATTCAGAGGTTTCACTTTTATTTGATTAAATGATTAAGGCTTTGATCGGGCCACATCAGTAGGATGTTGCATCCCTGTCCCCTTGGTGGGCGGGGACTCACAGAGAAAAGACATGGCAGAGAACAGAGTTTGGAGTTTTAATGATGGAGCCCTGAAAGGAAGCACACAAGGAGCAGAGAGAAGGCTTGATTAGACACGGCAGAGGCCCGGGGAAGAGAGACAAGCCGTTTGCCTGAAAGTCTACAGCTGGCCTTGTAGAGAAAGCAGAGTAGCTGAGCCCAGGGAGAAACAAGACCCTGGAAGAGAGGAACCCAGGAAGCCTGAACCCTTGCAGACATCATCAGCCATCTTGCTCCAACACATGGCAATAGACTTTGGTGAGGGAAATAACTTAGGCTTTCTGGCTTGGTAACTGTGAGTTTCTACCCTTTATAGAAGCCAACAGCTTTCTGGCACTTTGCATCAGCACCCCTTTGGCTGACTAATACACACCGCAAGGCACATGGCAGCACCTGCTGGTCTCTCCCTTCTCCTCTAGGCTTCCTTGCCTACAGCTTCCTGCTTCTGGGCATTTTCTCTCTCTTCCTCTGAATTTCATTCTTTTATAAAGGACTCCAGTAAGAGGATTAAAACTCACTTTGGGCCATGCCTTACTGAAGTAACCTAAGCAACAGGCCCTTAACTAAAGTAACTCAATCTGATGAACACATAGTGATTGCACCAAATCCCACTGATTGTATACTTTGGATGAATTGTTTGCTTTATTAATATGGATCAATAAAATTGATATGTTTTAAAAAATCCCATCTGCAATAAGTCCACACCCACAGGAATGGATTAACTTTAAGAACATGATTTTTGGGGGTCCATCCAGTTCCAAACTCTCGCATGTATAATGCACCTTACTTAGTTATGTTGCGTATTGCCTGTCTCCCCTCATAGGAGGTAACGCCATAAAGCAAGGCATTTGTCAGCTCATCACATGTGACCAGTGTCTAGAACAAGGTCTGTTTCAGAGACTGAAGAAATAGCAATTGAGAGTCGACGATGTGCTGGCACTGAGTAAGGCTCAGATATGGTTTGATCAAACAGGCATATTCCCTGCATTCGTGCAGGTCTGGCTTCCAGCCGCATGATTAAAGTTGTAATGAGTCCTTCCAAAGAGGAAGTCCTGGCTGCTAAGGAGCATAAAATGAGAGCCTTAATCGAGCCTCTCTAAGTTGAAGAAAGTTTGCCTGAATAAGAAACTTTTGATCCAAAAACAACCAGCTGTTTGCTTCCCTGAGGAGAGTGGGAATGAAGAGGACTGGCCTGGTGTAGGAGGGCTTCAATAAAGCCCTGCACCAAGTGCAGTGAGGGGCAAAGTGCTGATCTCAAAAGTGTACCCTAAACCACATTTGAGAGCAGGTAAACAGCTGGGTGACATGGACATTTGCTTTTCTCATTGGTTCTTTCAAACCCCAAACCACTGACACCCTCCCAATGTAGTTGCCCAGGCTAAAACTGCCAGACACATTTGATGCATTATAAAGGAACGCAGAAACAAAGTAATCTTTTTAAAAAAGGTTCTATAAAGCAATCCTCGTTATTAGAATACTGACTAAACTTCAGTCCTTTCCCACTACTCAGCCTCAAAAAGTTCTGATAAGAAAAATTTTAAATGCATTTTGTGCTTCCTCACACAAAAACGATAAGGCATTTCTGTCCATAGAGCACCCCCTGGTCTGTGTCAGAGCTGTGCGCCATCTGGACTTGCTGTATTTTCCTTGTGCCAGATGCTTTTTATGGATGGGGAATTTGTTCTCATCTTTTCCCACTCCCCTCACTCCGGTTTAAGGTTTATATTCATTCAACGTGGGTTACAATGTAGTTATTTTTCTTGCAAGTAATCCTGTCCTCACCTGGCCTTCTGCATATTTTCTGCAAACCCACCCACTAGAGTTGGAGAGGGATTAAATGACTTATTTCAGACTACTTTCAATAAACTTAGGTAGGAGGCAGTTTTCAAAAGTTTAATGTTTGTTTTCGAAGTGACATAACTGATGCATAAATCTTTTCACATCAAATCCCTGCTTCTTTGACATTCTTCAAAAGGAGGTAGGATAAAAGTTTAATGATAAGGAAAGGGGTTGGGGCCTATAAAAAAGAAAATTTATAAAGGGGGAAAAGGAACTACTAGTTATCAAATGTCACTTATGTATCGAGTGCTTTATATAATTATTATGTACATATATACATGTTATTATCTCCATTTTTATAGCTTAGGAAATAGAGATGACTCAGTAAGCACCTGAGACAGACTGAGACTTGTATCTAGATCTATATGACTCTAACTTGAGTGTATTTTTCCATCTTGCCTCCAAGAATGAATGAATGAATGAATAAAACAAGGCAGAAAAAAAGGGAAACTAAACAAAGAGGGGAAAACATTTTGTTTCTTTCATATAATGCTGTCACTCAATGCCTGCAGGTAATTCAGTGGTTTTCCAGATGTAATGTAATTCTGCTAGCTTGATTTTGGAACCAGTACTCAATTCCCGAGTAACATTAACTTAGAATGTTAATAGGCTCTCCTTCAAACCGGATAATGTATTTGAATATTTATGTCCATTGGGATGGGAAGACACTTAGAGAAAAATGGACATTGGCAAATGAAGAACCAGGACAGATTGGTAGGTCAATTTACAGACAATTAATGGTTAAATGGGAGAAATGTCCAAAACTCAAATTCTCCTGCCTTTCCCTTTACTTTCCAGAAGTGAGAGGCAGCCCCTGTGTGCACTTGAGTAGTTGTAGGAGCTGCTCTCCCTCAGAGAAAAGAAAGGAGAATAGTGGGTCACTCTTTTTGTGAGATCTGTTGGGTGGTCAGTGAGTAAACAGCTCTATCTCCGACATGGGACTGGCCCTCAGGGACTTAGGGTCTAGGAAGCAGAGTCAGCTATGACCATAAAGTACCAGCCATCCTAGGGCAGAGCTAAACACAGACATGCATTTGGAGCTATGAGAGTTTAAAAGAGCGCCGTGATTGGTAAAGTTGTTCAAGAAAAGTGTCAGAGAAGAAACTTCTAGCTGCCACGGCACCACTGGGGGTCGTGGGTCAGGGATCTGGGGAGAAACCTTTGTTTCCCCTTTCCCTTAATTCCTTAATTAGAAACTGAATAGGGTGTTACTTCCAACTTGGAGTCTTCAAATTGCAAAAAAAAAAAAAAGAGAGAACAGAGAATCTGGAGAGTGCTAAGCAAGTGTCGTAAAAATAATAGAGGCGAAAATAAGAAACAGTTGAAAGAATTCGTATTGGAGGAAAGAGGACTGGAGAGGATGAGATTTACCTTCAAGCCCAATATGTTTTGCCTGGAAGGAAGATTGACCAGAGGTCCAAACGACCTAGAGTTTTCTTGATAATTATACCTCTGACTTTGTACAAGTCATGTCACCTTTTCAACATTTAGCTCCATCATCCATAAAACAAGGGAGTTGTGTTAAATTATATACAAGGTGATTTATACATAAATCAGGAGATTCTAGATAAGTGAAGGACATGTTTATAAGACAGGTGCAGAAAACTGGTCCACAGAAGACAATCATATGGAGCCATGGATTTAAATAAAAGGAAAAGATAGTATGTAATTAAAATATTCTCATCCCTTTAGATTATTCATTAGTCCTCCTTAGATAACAGAAAAATACGGCAAATAATCTTTGACTAGAGGTGGTTTTGGTATAATAGCTAGCATTTATTTGTTGCTTCTGATGG
>PVKH010000508.1:0-37262 GCA_004027955.1 Chaetophractus vellerosus
TACATATATTCTTTAATAGTTCTAATCATATACTTACAAATTCAAAACACAAAAAGTTTATATTACTCTTTCCATTTTATGTTCTGAAAAATGCTTATGCTCTGTTTAAAGGTAGAGAATAGTTCATTACGGTGTTTCATGTTCTCCTTCCTCGAGTTTTACCCATTACCATCCGACAGTTCCTTTGCTAGAACAGAGACAGTATGGCACAGGAGAATCCACTCTGGCCTGGATGCCAGGAGACTTGAACAAAGCACTTATAAATTGCTTTGAGACCTTGAACAAAAAGCACTTGATTTCTCTAGGCCTAATTTTTCTTATTGGGTCAAATAAAATGATTTCTAAGATTGCTTTTAGTCCAAATTCCTTATGATTCCAGGATTCCAAACTGTGTTCATTAGAATCTTTTAAGGATAATAAATGTCTACAGAATTCAATATAAACTAAGGTTGTATATAATCAAAATAAACTTATCCACTCAGGAAAAAAAACATGAAACAAACTAGGCAAACTTTGGGATTTGGGCATCAAAGGGGTAAAATAGTTGACTAATTTTTAATTTTGAAAATTTCACATAGATACAACCTATATCACACGATAGTAATTTCCATTTGAAAATTAGCATTGGTGGTTATTTTGTATATTGTGATTAAAAGAAGAAAGTTATATTATTTAGAATAATGAATGAAAATTTTCAAACAGTGGATTCTGTCATAATAAAGTTTGGAAATAATTTTTATTTGTTTTCAAACTAAACAATATATTAATTGCCTAAGTTTACTGGAAAATGGGACCCTTAGAAATGTTTAGGTTGACCTGTAATTACTTGAAGAAATGAAAAAAACAAAGGAAGATTGTTATGTGTGTATGTCTCCAAACGCAAAAAGTGTGCTTTACAGAATTTGCCAGATCCTGCTGTGGAGAAACAAATCAATGTTAGAAGATGGTGCTAGTGCATTCAGTTTGTTTACTTTGGTTTCTATGTCTGCCTGCCTTCTCAGAAAACTTGCTTGGAGCCAGACTGTAGCAGCCCTCTTTCTGTCTTTTCATAATTGATCAGGGGATGACTGCCTTCCCTGAGGGTTAAGACGTGGCAACTTTTTCTGTTTGCTCAGCATCTCAATGCAGTAGTTCAAACATTGTTCACACCAGCTGGCAGTGTAATGCCATATGCACATCTTGTCAAAGCAACTGTTGTCATGGATACTAGAAACTCTCTTAAAAACCAGATCATTGACTCCAATCAAAATTGTACTTTTTATCACCTGCGAATCATAATTATTATAGAAGAATATTGATTTAGTGATATTTTCACCATCATGAAAAATTTATTTTGTATTCTGAAACAGTGATAACAAAGTAAGGAAGTTTTATATGTTTTAGTTTTATATGTTGAAAATTTTCATCACTTGTGTTTGTTGAAAGAAAAAAAGTAAATTTTTAAGGCTCTCAAAAAGTTTTTTTTTTTTAAATTGGTTTATACAGCATAACTTTAAAACCACTCAATATGCATTTTGTTTTATGGCACTGGTTTTTATATGAGAAGTTTATATAGTGCATTTACCAAGCTATCCTCTTCTAGTAAATGAGGTGCTTACATTAATTTCTTATGTTAAGTTTTATTTTCCTGAGTGGGAAATAAAACATAAAAACAAATGAAAACATCTTCTATTTTGATTGGTATTCTGTCACACATAGAAACAAACCTGATTGGTTGAGTGGTAATTTCTTTGTTCTCTGATTTTGCTAAGAATGCAAATGAAAACCACTCAATTTTATTTGGCATTAAAACTGCACTTTATTTTGTCAAAGGAGAGGTTTCCCCTTGAATTGTAAGTACAAAAAAAAGTGTTTTTAATCTTTAGTGAAAATCCTTATTAATTCACTTTCAAGATAATCTGATGTTGATTTGTCAAATTTAATTACAGCTTCCGGTAACACTTGAAGTCTACAGCTTTTGCTTCAAAATTGTAATATGAAAATGCAAATTGAATGATAATTTAAAAGGGAGTGGGCATTTTAGTTGAACACTCAAAGACAAGTTCCTTGTGGAAATGAGGTTATTGATGCAGTTTATGATTTTTACCTCTTTAAGCACTTTAAATAAATTAACTTTATTTCCTGCAGGATTACGTGCATTCCCATGATTTTAAGTGAAGTTATATATGTGTGTTATGTGATTTTTTTCATATTAGAAGAAAGAGAATATTTAATGATTCCCTCTAGAAAGGAGTTTTGGGGAAGTACTCATAAATTGAAAGCTTTTTCTATTAGCCAAGAAAGAACTGATAATCAGTTTACCTTTCAACAAAATACTTAGATATTGTTGCCTTTTTACTTCTAGGCTCTCCAGGCAGCAAGACAACTTCTCCTACAGCAGCAAACAAGTGGATTGAAATCTCCTAAGAGCAGTGATAAACAGAGACCACTGCAGGTTAGTAAAACACTTCTGTCATTGAACTCATATTTTGAAAGATGTCATAATGATAACAAATGTACAGACCCAATAGTGTGTATGTATATACACATATATATGTATATATGTATATACACACATACATTAATAAACAAAATTTACATTCACATATATAGGTAATTCTAATTCAAAAAGAGAAATTGTATCTTCTTAAGAGAAAATATTATTTTCTAAAAAGTTTACAAAATCACTTATTGTAAAAATTTTGTATGATCCACATTTGGTATATATACGCATAACAATTTTTGTATAAAATGCCCTCGTGGGATTTTAATAGGATTTTTTTACAAGTAGGTTAAAATGTGAAAATTCTTCCTTAGAAGCAAAGTCACAATAAAATGTTGTGGAAGAAAACAGCAGTATTAGGCCACCCTTCTGCAATTGTATCCAAGTGACAAAAGCAGAGAACCTCCATGGTTGTCAAAATACCTGTTTGAGTTTGCCAAGGAGTTATTGCTGTTGCTACAGTTATAAAAACACATTATGGAATTTGTTGTCCTTACTCACTGTTTGTCCTGTGAAACTGATAGTGTGTGTATGTCTTTTAAAGTAACTTTTTATTATATAATGTAACCTTTGTTTTAGATAGTCTTCCTAACCAAAATATATAGAGCAATACCTGGGAAGAAAAAAAAAACATTTCTAGGCTGTATTTAAAACCTGTTTGGAAGGTAGAATCTGGAGTTGCATAAAACATCTCGCCAAATATTTATCATGACCACTGAAAGATAAGCAATGCTTTTTCCTGCATCATATGTTACATCCATACCTAATAAATCAAGTTTAATTTTTTTAAAGGCGCAAACATCTTTCTTGTCTCTTTGTTTTAACAAAAACAATACTGATTCTTTTTTTTTAATGGCCTAGCTGTCTGTTTTCATTTTAAGGTGTACTCACAGACATTAGTAACTAAGTCTTACGTGATGGCTTTTGGAAACTTAGTTTGTGTAACAGAGGCTGCTGCTGTACACAATCCAGAAACTACTTACTGTTTAAAAACTGGATTAATTTATGGTCCCTAGACAAAAATGAGATGAGAATATATTTTCTTTGGGAGCAAACCCATTTGTGGGGGGCAAAGGGACTTGGAGATAGGAGGTATGTTTTAATAGCCATGATTGCAGATGAAAGCTTTATTGAATCAGTCTAAGATTTAATTTTTTTCTCTTGTAAAATAAATTTCACATTCTTTGTTTTAACTTAATCAGTAATTTCTTAGCAACACATTTTCCTAACCATCATATTTTTCCCAAATTAATAACAGTGTAGTATTTTGAGTTACCTGACTCCAAGATAGCCCCTCCATTCCTTTACAAGACAGAGAAAAATTTACGTAGAAGTCACAGAAGATAGCAAATGAAATGTTTATCTTCACTATGGCTTCAGAGTGGGGATTTTACTTTCTTTTTTTGATATAGAATATTAGGTTTAGATGCTGGCAATATATGCCAAAGGTAGAAAAGAAGCAATTGTTTCAAATATCTGAAAAGCAATACATGTTCTGGTAATTCTATTTTATCATGTCTCGACAAAATAGAGGAATTCACAGTTTCTCCTTCCTCTCCATAGCCTAGTCCAGTAGAAATTTCTTAATTGCTGTTTACCAAGCTATCTCTAGAAAGAATGGCTATGCTTCAGTTTTTCCCCTTTCTTTTTTTTTTTTTTTTTTTGGTTGTTGTAATGGAACGCAAGTTTTGACTTTGTTTAATTAAATATACATAATTTTCCTGGAAAACACACACACATAATATGAGACTATTAATGGCTATACAATGAGGAATTGTTGTTACTCATGTACCAATTGTTACAGAAATAAAAATTTGAGAAGTCCCGATTTTGTTATTTTATCGTGAAATGTTATTTAACAACTATTAACTTTTAACAATTTCAGTTGCTGACCATTACTAAAAGACTTCCATTGTGTCCCTATATTTAGGGTTTTGTGATGCATAGTAATCGGAATACATCTCCAATATATGGATTATAAAACTGTATTACTTTATTATTATTTTTGTAATTTTAATGGGTTCCTCATGCCAAAATGTCATAGGAGTAAGAGGTTTATTTTTATGAATGAGAACTTAGAAATGCTGAATGAAGACTTATTTGTTCACCAAAATAACTGCAATTAACATCATATGAGCCTACACTTTTAGTATTCCGTATACTTGATAAACCTACCAATTGGAGACCTGCTGGGATTGTATTAAAAATCTAATAAAAACCTGGTAGCATTTTGTGCAAGCTTACACATCTATTTTCAAATGAGGATATTAGTTAATACTTATAATTTCATCTGTATTTACTTCTTAGTGTGAGTTGCACAATTTTTCACTTAGGTTAAAGAAAAGTATAGAATATTCTCATTAAAAGTTTAACCATTTGATATGAAATTAACATTTTAAAATGTTTTTTACATGATTCTCTCCTAGCCTAGTTCTTTTTCTACTAAGAGTTTAACTAACCTTTGTAGTAGTGTTGATATAGATTACCTTATAAAAACTCTAAAGGATGATTGAGAAAATTTCAAAATCTCCCTTGGTGATAGGTATTTGGTATTGATAGATCATGATGGTTCTCTCTATATCAGGCATACCATATCTTTAGAGAACCAAAAGATATTTTATGTATTTTTCATTTAAAGTATAGTTTTGATGGAGAATTATTTTATAAAGATAGAAGATACACATTTTAAAATAATATTTTGATGGCTCAAGTCACAAGAACAATACTAAATTGCTTGTTACATTCATCTGGTTTCTTTAAAATGTTGAAGGTGATGACCAGATTTGAAGTGTGATGTGGTCCATTCTGTTTCTAGGAGACTAGTGTTTATCTACTATTACATTTTCATTTACATTTTCCAGGTTTTTGTGCTGCAGATGGCATAGATATTAGCATGTCTTATGCAAAGTGGAAAGAAAAAACATCACATCTGACAAGCTTGCGTACCAATTGCGTAGTCATTCCACTTTCATGAATAGTTATCTGAATATATGTATTTGAAACATGTTTGTGTATTCTATTCATTACATGAAACAACAATAGTATAAGTCCAATCAGTAGCTACATTGATTAATGACATATTGAAGGATAATATATAAAGATGATGATACAAATGGAAGCTGATATTAACCTAAACATTACCAGATGTTTCTTCTTTACTATCTTACTGTGTACCCGGAAAAACATACCATAAGAATAGTGGCTGAAGATGACCTCTCATTTTAATTTATTTTTTTATATCGACTCTTAGCCTTTCTTAGACTTCATATACCCATAGTAATTCAAATTGAGGAAAGTTAACCAAAAAGATTGTGTAATGGTTTCAATTTCATGAAACTTTCCAGATTATAAAATGTAAATTACAACACACGCGCATGCATACACACACACACTTCCATAACCCATAATTTTATATTTATATTTTGTAAAATACATTATCAATTTTCTAGCCTATGACAAATCTACTTAATTTAGTTTAGGTGTGAAAATTGGTGGCATTATTGTTCTTGTTACATTTACAGCCATGAGACAGACTTGTGGTTCTTCAACAGCTGTGCAGAGCAGAGACGTAAATTTAAGGTAAATGCCATTGCTTTGCTATATTAGATGAATATTAGTATATAGCATTGTCATCACTTCCTTCATTGTAGGCTAATATCTAATATAAGGTTCTCTTTTCTAATAGGTAATTAAAATTAATTTTTTTGTAATTCTGTCTTAAAAAGTTCATGAATGGACTAGTAAAAATGCAAAAGTGAATTAAACTTGGGGATCTTATTCTGATTCTGCCACAAACTAGTTATATGTTTGAGGAAGTCACAAACATCTTTAAAATGAAGGCATTGAGGTAATTGATGGACAAGATCAATCATTCTGTGGTTAAAGATTTATTCTATGTTTTTGTAGTAAGTGAAAAGTATCTTTATCTTACATTTTTAGGATTAGCTTGTATATTAATCTGAGTTAAAGATTATTTTTGCTTGTTTTCAGTACTAAACAAGAAGCATTTTTTTAGCAAACCAAAGGATTTAATACCATATGTATCAATACCATTGTACAAATATTTTGTACAATATCTAAGGAAGCTTTGTTTTGTTTAATGCCTTGAAATAATTTTATAAATTGCTTTCAGAAGAGATGTAAGTTACATGTAGAAATATTTTACCTGTGTATTTACTTTAGTAATACACGTGAAAATATACTGATATAATGCAATTTAACATTTCTAATCTCTTACGGCAGAATGTTAAAATTAGCTTAGCAAACAAAACCAGAAATTCTGTAGTAAAATAATCAGTGATTCTAAAATTTTATATTCTGTGAAAATAAATCAAGAATAATATAAAAAATATAAACAATAAACTATTTATTGTGGGATATAGAATTGGACATTACAAAATATGTTTTAAGCAATAATAAAATTCCTTTTATGCAGTGATAAAGAAAGAAATCGAATATTTCCTTTCAACATTAAATTCTAGTATATACAAACTTGAGAGAAGCTAAAATACATTCTGTTCCAAATACTTAAAGCAGCAGAAATTTAAGACAGAAATTTAAAACACAGGTTTGAGTAGAATAATTTATTGTACTGCAGAAAATTTAGAAAGAGTTTTTTAAAGTATTCTTTGCTCTTTATATTTTCTATGTATTGAAAAAAAACAGCAATAAGTCTAATACATTGTTTCTTAGCCATTTTAATACATTTGATTTCTTAGCCACCAAAAAGAGTTTACTTTTTAAAACTATTGACAAAGATAGATTATGACTTGTGTGGTCCTGATTTTCCCATTCCAGTGGAGAAAATTCCTTAAAAGGCAACTTAAAATAAGCAAATTTACAAGGATGTTATAGAATATATTTTTTTCTTAAATTATTATGATGCTGCCACCTGTGATCAGCTGCTAAGAATACTTATATAGAAAACTTACATATATCATTTGCTCATGTCATGTAGGAGAAAGCACTTGTGTTTTGGGTCTGAAATCTGCCTTTGATCTTAATTAGTAGAACTCTGAGTAGAGTAACTTGATCTCTTAGACTCAATTTTCTCAACTCTAAAATAGGGAAAATGTTGCCCATCTTGTAAAATTGAGATGAAGATTTTAAAAAATGCTATATAAAGTACCTAGAATAAATCCTTGCATTTGTAATGAGTTCATAAATGATTGCCATTATGATAGGCTCTAGGAAATTGATATTTAATTCATGGTTATGATAAATATTCTATAATATCCTTCCTTTTATTACACAATTCCCAGCTATCCTAATGATGCAAAGCATGCCTATATTATAAAGAAAGCAACTGTGTGAGTTTTAGGGACTACTAGAATATCTCACCCTGCTATATGCTCCTGTGACATGTATACTGCACACTCAACACGCATGAAGTTACTACATTTTATTGTCTGGTCCAACTAGAATGTAAGCTCTAGGGGAGCAGGGACTATGAATATCCTACTCATCTGTAGTGTCTAGCACAGTGTCTGGTGAATAATAGAGCTCAATAATACTTGTTCAAACAATGTGAAAGAGATTGTGCTGTGTACATAGCAAGAGGAGGTCTGGCAAAAAAAGAGAACACTCTTCATTCTATTAGTATAAATTGAGTGATTATTTGTCGTATGTCATATAATGCAGAGGACTCTGAAAGAAAAGTCCATAGTGACGTAATTTACTTGAAGAGATGGTAAGACTTGGATATAAATAAATACACTTCAAGCTATAATGGATGGGGTATAGGAATGGGAAAGGCAGGAAGTGGAATATGCATTTAAAAGGATCTCAGAGAGATCACTTTAGAGAAGGTAGCCTCTATGTTGGGTTTAAGGAAAGGGAGTTTAGTACAGAAAGCAAAGGATATTTTTTGATGAAGAATTTTTTCAAAGATGTCATCAATGATGTAGAGGTAGAAAATTGAGAGATCTAGTTAAGCAAGAGTAAATAGTTTGCTTTGACCAGCTTAGAGGTTTCATATGCAATGAATAATGAATAGTTTGGAGGACTGGTTGTATACATCACTAATGTAGAGAACCTGAAATGCCAAGCTAATGAATCTATACTTTCCGGTTTAGCAGTGGAGGCTATTGAACGTCTTTGATAAGGAAGTGATATGATCAAAGCAGTGTTTTGTGAAGGTCAATTTAGCAATATTACATTTGGAGGGTGTTTGCGGGGAAGGAAATTGTGAGGGTTCTGGAGTAAGGATAATCCTTAAGAGACCGTTTAGTTAGACATGATTATGACACGAGGTTTATTTATTTATTTATTTATCTATTTTTAAAGATTTATTTATTTTATTACATATCTTCCCTTCTCTCCCCCCTCCCCCCCCGCTGCGGGGATGCGCCGAGACTGGTCACTGCGCAGGCGCGGCTTTCCCCGCTTGTGGGCGGCTTCTGCTTCCATTCACTGCCGGCTTTCAGGTCGCGGGTGGCTGGCTGCGCTCCATTTGCGGGCTACCTGCCCTGCCCGTGGCGGCTTTTGCCCTGGCCGTGGCAGTTTTTGCCCTGTCCGTGGCAGTTTTTGCCCTGCCCATGGCGGCTCTGTCCCACCCATGGCGGCTTGCCATTCTCAAGGTGGTCTGCCCGCTAGGAGAGGTCCCCGGGAACCGAACCAGGGGCCTCCCATGTGGTATGCTGGTGCCCTATCCACTGGGCTATCGAGCCAGCCCGACACGAGGTTTAGACATATTGAGTTTGAGGTGATAGCAAGACAAGTTAGTAGAAATAGCAAGCCTTTAGAAAATTAGCAAGAGAGCTTGACAGAGGGGTCAAGACAAGAGACAGATATGTGTGGAATAATCCAGAAATGGGAGATGTATCCAGGAACATAGAGGTTTGTGAAAAGGATAACTTACAAAAAGAGCTCAGAATCATCCACATTTTTTTCAGAGCAAGAACAAAAAGAAGTAGAAGAAAAAAGAGGGAAATAGAACTATCAATGTAGCATTTAATCAAGGAATGTCAAAGAAAGGTAGAATTCTTAAAAGATGGGACTTGCCAACAAAATCAAGCAATGTCCACGAAAATGAACAATTTCATACATAAACACTGTTTAATTGGACTGCAATATTGATGATCTTTAATTCCTCTTGTTCTTTACCGTTCCCCAGAAACTCTTAAGAATCTACAGTGCTAAAGTGGTCAATAGTGAATGGAAAAGTGCAATTTTAACATGAATGTTAAATAGAAAAAGGAGAAGTAGTAAATGTACCTTGCTTCTCACATTGCTGTGAGTGTACTGTTGTATAAGCAAATGTTACTCTAAATATATACAGGGTCCCCATAAATTAAATATGGTAGAAAAGTGCTTCCAGGAGGTCAAATTTTCTGTTTTCTTAACTACCCAAGCACCAGCTTCTTTCTGTAATCCATTAGGATTTTAAGTATATATTCCCTTGACTTCTCTACCTATCTAAAGTAAAAGTAAAAATGAAATAGAACATTAATATTGTTATGGGAGCTCTCTATAGGATTTCAGACTTGGGCTGTGAATTTTACCTTAAGATGTTTGGAAGTGTTGTACAAGCTAAATTGAATGACAAAATGAAGAACAGTGTCAATTTAGCTTGTACAACACTTAAATACAAAAAGTGAAATTATTTTGAAATTCACTTATACTTAAGATTCTCTGTGTTTCTTCTGTGGAGTCTATTAATATCTTTCCATCATCGGGCATTCTACATTTCTATTTGGTTCTTCTTAAAAATTCTCTGCTACTTTCATCTTTTCTACTGTACTCTTTCTTCTTTTATTATTCTGCCTCATTTCTTTTCTCATCATGTAATCTCATCCATTTTACTTTATCTCCCTCTGTCCCACACTGAGAAAGGAGTAATTTTAAATACCTATAGCTATTTAATTCTGTCTTGAGCCTAAAAGATATTCTAATGTATAATTTCACTAACAAAATAATGAAGCTATACTGCTTCTTACAATCCAGTATCTGATATGTAGTCCTTGTCTTGCCCATAGAATAGTTTCCTTCATGTTCAGTATTAGTGTGTAAGAACTTTTACTCTTGGATTTCTCAGCTACTTAGAAGAACCTAGAACACTGAAGCATTTCATTTTGTGCTAGAAATCTTCTCTGACTGATGACATTTTTAAGTGGTCCTTTAAGTCATCATTGAAATTGTTTCATTATGCCTTAAACTTTTTCATCAGATTTCCCAGAAAGACCTTTAAGAAATGAATAATCATTCCTTAGGGTTGCTTGGGATGGTTGTAGTAAAGGACCAGCTTTCCAAGCTGATCTTAGATTGTTCTGATTTTTGTTGATCAATTTTAGTAAAACCGAATTTGGAAGTAGACTATTTGAAAAGATCAGACAAAAGTGTAATGAATTTTTCTTTCAAAAATATTTTTCACCATGCCTTAATAAGAAAATCATATAAGTTCAGTTGTAAGAATCTAATGTGATTTTAAGTTAAATTATGGTTGTCTACTAAGTTACTTTTCCCAAAGGTGCTTAATAACTGCTAATAAATTGCTATAGTGTAGTAGATATTTTTAGTGAAAAGTATGTTCTCTGATTAGATAATGAAAAAAAGCACTCATAAGAACTAATTATAGTAGACCCTTGATGTTCAGAAGTTATGTATCCTGAGATCTTCATGAAGCTTCAATTTCAAGATATTCTTATTTCAAGAATTTGGACAGGCTTGTGCAGTTTCTTCCATATACCATCAAATTAAGATAGAATTGTCTTGGGCAAAGTTTTACACAAACTAACTAACTTTCCAACTTTCAATAAAATTTACTTCTTGCTTAATGTGTGTTTTGGTCAGCCAAAGGCATGCCTTTTGAAATATACCAAAGATTGGTTGGTCTATATAAAGGGTATTTATTTGGGGTAGAAGCTTACAGTTACCAGGCCACAAAGCATAAATTTCTTCCCATACCAAAATCCACGTGTTGGAAGAAGATGGCTGCCGACGTCTCCAGGGTTCAGGCTTCCGGGATCCTCTGTTTCCGGGGCTGCGTTTCTCTCCGGGCTTAGCTTCTGTTTCCTTCGAGTACAGCTGTAGACGATGAGGCTTTCTATGCTTTGTGTCTCTCCACAAGGCCAGCTGTAGGCTATCAGGCGAACGGCTCACTCCAGCATCAGAACTGCTTTTTTTAAATCTCCTTCTCCAAATCTCCTCTCTGCTTCTCTCTAATCTCTGCTTCTACTTGAGACCACCCCCACCAAGGGGTGGGGCTCAACGTCTAACTGATGTGGCAATTAACGCCCTACTCATAACTTAATCATGCCCAGATGAACAGATGAGCTTACAAACATAATCTAATTTATATTTTTGGAATTCATAATTAATTCAAACTCAAACCATTACAATGTCCTTTAAAAAAAAAGAAACAATTTTCCACATCTCAGGATTTCCTTTATGAGAGAGGACAAGTAGGAAATAACAAAGCTCCGTTAGGTTATATGTGTGGGAAGTCAGCACTCTGAAGACTAGATCAGCCTCCCAGCATGTTTGAATCAGTTTTTTGCCCCTAAGAATTACACAAGTGTAATGTCTTGGAACTTTGGGTCTATTTGCAAATAACCAATCCAATGCTCAACATCTGTGAATTTTAAGGTGACACCCTACTAGATCTTACAATTTGGCATCTATGAAGAAAATCCAAAATGAACAATGAAATTCCCCTTACTTTCCTTGGTGATATTTTATTTGAAAAATTGAGAGAGGCTCCATGTCTTATTATTGGCCTCCTTCTTAATTGCAAATCTCCATTTGCATTAATAAATTACAGGGAGATTTCCTTCCGAGTAGAGGTTGCCTAGCATGTTCCTTAAGGGCATGGGGAAAGACAAGGTTTTAGGAATGAAGAATCCTCATACCTCATTCAGTAGGAGAGTGGAGGCTTTCTTCTAATAACCACCAGGTTTTGACTGTTTTGGCCCAGGAATTCTGAGGTTAGGATTTTATTCCCCAAATTAGAAAGCCCCAGTCTAGGTTCTGTTCACAGTTGTAGGTATTGAACCATATCCAATGTGGCTAAAGTACTTGGGGGCTATTTAATAAAAACATTTTGTTGTTTGATCATACCTAATTTATAGTTTTATCAATATAGACATAGAACTTGTAGTACCTAGTAGTTAGGCACTTTGATAACACAAAATAGACAGAAAATTCCTTTCCACAATTTATAAGTTCCTACGCTTCTGTTGCTAACACTTGCGTTGCTGTAAAACTGCCAGCTTGATATATTCTACAGTTAGTGCTTCTGCATGTTTTCAAGTGACAAACCGAGGAACATATTGAACATTATGATATGCTGATACAAGGAAAATGTGTTATCTCTTTGGAAAGGCAATGGTAAATTCTTTAATAGAGTGTCTTTGTGAAAACAAAATCAATACAAAGAATAAAACCATTCACTCCATATTCCACCTGCTTCTCATGGAACCTGGTATGTAATAGACATTTAAAATATTAATTAGTGATTAAAACATGATCAAAGTTTTAGTTTCTCACAAACTCGGATGTCACTTGTTTTCAAGTTATTTTGGAAAGATTTTATTTCCCTTAGTCAGCAAGCATCACCACTCATTCTTTTCTTATCTTGTTGAAGTCTGCTTCCTAAAGTTCTCAGCATATGCCCTCCATGCTTCATTGGCCTTCCTTTAGATCAAGGGTTCTTAAGGGGACTGTGAGCTTGAATTGAAATAAAAAAAAAAACACTATTCTTGTGGGGACATGTTGGTGAGGATGTGTATATTTATTAAATAATAGACAGTATAGTGTGGACTTACTAAGGGGTCTGTAGTTTTCACCTGACTGGCAAAGGGGACTGTGGAACAAAAAAGGTTAAGAACCCCTGCTTTAGGTATTAGAAACTTTTAGAAAAATTCTCAGTGTCTGCTTTAGTGGCTCTCTGGTCTCTCTGTCTACCACCTGCTTTTTACATTTATAGGAGAAGCAATAGTTCCTCTAACATTGCTTTATGTCTTCATGCAGCTGATCTTGCCCTCCTCTCTTCTCAAAACTACTCTATGAATTCTCCTCTGATATACCCCCAACACACACCATGAGGAATTAATTATTCCCTTCTATCTATTACTTCTATATCTTGTAAATATTTCTATTATTGTTTGTACAAATTGAATAATAATTTCTGTAAGCTCCTTGAGAGCTAGGACCATGTCTTATCCATCTTCACATTTCCATAGTTTGGCTCATAGTAGGAATTGCATAAGTGTGTGATATCCATAGACCATTAGAGTATAAAACCCCATCAAGTCCTTCCTTTATCCTAGGCCCAGATATGTGTTTTCAGTTACCTACTGGGGCATCACAACCTGGATCAACATGTTTCAAACCAGAGTTATTTATCTCTCCCAATCTTTATCCAAGGTTTTCATCAGCTTTTCCTGATCCTCTTCTACAGTCTTCATCTATAAGCCCCTCTAATCTGATAGTGTTGTGTTCCTCTGCTCTAAGAATGTGAAAAATTAACCTGTTCTTTCATCCTCTCACCATGGCACAAAAGGTTTTTTATAAACTCGTTCTGTGCATTATCATACACCTGATACATTACAGGCAGGGATTGCTCCTCACTGCTTTCTCAACATGATCTTTATTCACTTATTTATTCATTTTTCATCTGTTCATGAATTCATTCACAAATGTTTATAAATTGTTGACATCTATTTGCCTTTGTTCCTGTATTTTCCATCTTATTTAGGTCATTCCCAACATCCTTTACCTAGTTGCCAAACCCCTACTCCTACTTCAAGGCCCTACCCCCTGTAGTCTTCTCTGACTCTTCAAAGAGAAATAATTTCCCACACATATATATTTTCAGGATATATCATACCTTTATTTTCTTACATGTATCAGTTACAAAATTGCTTCATACCATATTTTATTATAGATATTTGCCTACTTCTCTAGCTCAGTCTCAAACTCTGAATCCTTGGAGGTCAGAGACTGCATTTTTTTTTCATGTTTGTAATCTCATCCCCTAACACAGTGCTTGGCACATTGTAAATGCTAAATAAATCTTTTCCAAAATGAATTGAATTCTGCAAATTGATTTGCTCCTTCTTCAGACTAAGTCCAAGCTATTATTTCTATTCAACCTGATGAAGTTTATGTGTGGTGTTTATCAGCTTCTCTGCCTTTTGTAGGAAGAAAACTTATAGGCAGACATGAACATCATTAAAAGACATGGTTCAAATCACATTCCCCACCCATTCCCATATTACTAATATATCTTGTCTTTGCAATTTGTTTAGGAAATAATCTACTGATCCCTTTCCCTGGTCAGATAGCATGTAATGCGATTATTTAACAATAAAAATTGATTTTCTCCTTTTATTCTTACCTAAATTTTTATTCTCTGATTCCATCTTATGGTTTATGAATTTTGTAAACATATGACTAATTTGCTTACAGTATGCCCTTTACTTCCTACCTAGTCCATTTATTTTGAACAAGACATACTGTGTCAGTACTCTCTAGTAGTCAGGCTTCTAACCCCACTAAGTATCGATGATATTTTTAGTAGGAAACTGGAAGATGTCCACTTAATAAAATAATCTTGGATATATACAGGATTACAAATGAGGCATGATGATTTCTTAAATATCATGAAGAAACTGTACTTTCTACATGATTTATTGGTACACAATTTTTGATGAGGTTATTATAGCTGTTGCTTTAGCCATGTAAATTTTTGACGTTTTCACTATAATGCTATCTGAATTTACTGTGTAGTTTGTCAGCTGCCCAGTTTAGAAATATAGATTTATTTTCTCATGAAACATGAACACCATGGAGACAGCAAGTCCAGCTGTTTAAGGATGATTCAAAGGACCAAGCTTCCCCCTGGCTTCCTGCTCTGACCCTCTGTAGCTTTTGACTTCAGGGTCACAAGATGACTGTCCCTCCTTAGGCACCATGTTCCAGACAGGAAGTAGGAGAAGGCAAAAAGGAAAAAGCAAAATATGCATAAGTGTGTGCCAGCTGAATCTGCCCCTCTAAAGGCTTTCTCATAATGAAGAGAGCTCTATCTAAAGTCAAAAAAATAAAAAATAAATGAAAATAAAAGCTTTCTCAGAAGCCCTGCACGGTTGTTTCTGCTTCACCTCACTGGCCCAAAAAGTATCACATGACCATCCATCACTTCAAATGAGTAGATGAAGCTATTTATGTTTAACCGGCATTTTGTCATTCTGAACAAAGTTAAGATCCTTTTTGTAAAGAAGATGAGAGGGATAAATTTTGGGGGTAGGCAATGGGCAGGGTCTGCCACCAACAGTTTATCATAGCTATTACTACTGATTCGATTCATTGGACCTTTGGAAGATATGAGAAGATATTTTATGATTTGTGATACTTCAGTGACAAGAATTTTGACATTTTTGTTTTTACTTTTTTCTTTTAGGAAAGTTTAGAAATATATTGATGTTACTAAATGTCAGTGAGGTATATATAGGATTTAAATCTAAGTTTTGATTTTTAAATTATTACTAAGATGTTATTAAAAATTCAGTACTAGGTAAAGTACAATGTGATGTAAACTGGGTAGAAATGATTCTTCCTTTACAAAAACTTAGTACTGAAGCTTGGCAGCACTGGTGAGACACCCTGATGATATGTAAGAGGTAGTGGAACAAATACAGGCAAGGATGGTAGAAATAAAAAAGGAGTTACGGATGCTGAATTTTAAGCAAGTTAAGATCAGAAAAAAATTTTCATTTGGCTGTTACATATTAGGTTTGTATATCACTGGAGAGCTTGAGAGTGTGCTAACTGTCCTCCAAGTTACAAAGATAAAAGACCTATTTCATTCTTCGATATTTCCTGCAGTAATCTATACTATAAGCTGCTATATTAGAAAAATAGTACTTGGTTTGGGTATCTAGAAGAAGGCCCAAAGAAGTCTTCTCCCTGTCCCTCACCTCCAACCCTCAATAACATATACCAAGTTCCTGCTCTGTTCTAGAGTCCAGGTACTTGGCCCTTGTGCTTGGTCATTTTAGCTCCACATTAAACCCCAAAAGTTGCTGGTACTGTCTCTATTTTACCTATACAGAAAGCAAGAGCCAGAAAGGTTCAGTAACTTTCCCAAGTACCAGGGTTGAAATTCAGTTCTATATTTGAAATAAATGAATCATTTTCTCAGGAATTCTCAGTTTGAGGACAAGAAGGGGATAGACAGGAAGGGCAGGGATATCTGGTTCTGTGTGAAGGCTGCTTGCCTGGTTGAAGATTGACCCATTCGGAGGGAAGAAGATTGGGACATTCCTTATGCCTATATGTGACCCAACCAAACCAGGGTCTTGTAGATGTTTTTCATCACTTCCTTCAGGATATCATGAGAGTTAGAATTAGTTATTGGTTTGGCTCTGAGATGCTTTAAATGTTTAATGACTTTTAATATTCTCTCCTCCAATAATAGGTCCTTTACATTTCCCAGCAATTATTCAGAATGAAATTAAAATGAATTTAGTCCATATTCTTTTTAAAACTTGTGGTTTATGGAAACAGTGTCATTGGATTTGTCTTTCAAATAAAGGAAATAGTATAATAAATTTTTATTCAAAGAAAGTTAGTGCATAGTAAAGTTTGAAAACAAAGTAGTCCAAATAGCGATACTATTTTATTCTCTATTTATACTAAAGTGATTTTTATAGGATTTTTCTACCTATTTTTGTTACTTGCTTTTCCTGTGTGTGGTTTCTTTTTGAAGTTTATGTGGTTTGTGACTTGTTTGTTTAATTTTCTTGATGTACTCATTAAGGAAATTAATTTTATTCTTAATATTCATTTGCAATAAGGCAATTGTCATATCATTAGGCCAGGAAATGCAAATACCTTGCCAATTCAGACAAGTATGTGGTGGATTGAGTATAAGGCAATAGGGAAGAATGAGTACTATGTTGTGCTTGAAAGCTCATGCACCCTTTGAAGGTATTAGTTTCTGTATTTCTTTTTTTTAATCTTTTAATAGTACATGGCAAAAAAAAAAAAAAAAAAAAGTCAGTCTCTTGCTGAATCTGGCCTTCAAGCCCAAATTTGCAACCCCATTGTTAAGTACTAGGACATTGAAATCTATATATGAAATACAGAAATATGCATACATATAGTACATATGACTCTTGGGTAGTTTCTGATTAGTAATTCTTGAGTGTCTCAAAATAATGGAGTTTGTTGGAGGCAATGTGCATTGCTCAGGTTTCTGATGGCACACTGAGAAATGGGTTACTCTATGCTAACGTGCATCTGGCCATCACTATAGCATTAATTAACAATTTTGTGCCAATACAACTAGTTGAACATGAGGAATCTTTCCTGAGGGCCAAATTAGAAATGATTACTTAAGCTATTTATTTAGTTATATTGCATATTTTAGAATTTGGCATTCCCATTCAATAATTTTCAACACTGCTAGACCAAATCATAGGTGGCTAATATATTTTCTTTTCTGTCTCACTTTTTTGCTTGCTATTCCACTCAAATAGTTATTTATTTAATAAAAGAGAGTTCACAAGTAATGTAGAAATAAATTGAAAAGCCTACTCTGTAGAATATGAAACAAATGATTATTATGCTCCAGTGAAAAACTGCAAACTAAAAACAAAACAATAGTAAGATTTGTAAAACTGGCTTACAATATTTCCATGTGTTAGAATTTACATCCTCAGTCAATCATTCCATCAAAGAAACATGCCTCAATGCCCTCAGTGTGTTAAGCACTTTGCAAGGCAGACACCAGGTACCACAGGGGATTCAAAGATGTTCCTATCCTCAGGGAGTTGACAATCTGACTAGATAAAAATTCAGGATAATAACCATTCTTCTAAGCCATTTTAAACAAAACTCAGTGGTTTAAGGTAAAAAAAAAATCACTACTTGACAGTTATGGCTCTTTAGAGTGTTCTCTGGAATAAATTGGGTTTCTCTTTTCTGTGTTTAGTGAATCAGCCGTCACTTATAGACTAAGCAGAATAAGGTTTTCTTCATTTTTGTGGCTCTTGAGGCTTTGTTTATGGTTCTCTAAAGTTTGCTTAGGTCTGAGTTCCAGACTCTAAGAGGGATATGAAAATGTGGAAACAAGTGAAAGAACAGTAAGGAATGTGATAGAGATTTTTAAAGGGGAGACGGGGAGAGCCTGTCACACGGGGGTGTACGCAGATTGTCTTAATTTTCTTACATTAAAAAAATCATCATGGCAAGGGTGGTAGCCATTTATTTTCTATCATTCTTGAGACTAAGGTAAGAGTAATAGGCTCTGTGTTTTAATAGGAGAAAAATCAGAGTACTTATTACATGGACCTTTATGTCAATGAGCCTTTTTGTATAGAATGTTTTATGAAAAATGTTTCTAATGACTATTCTAGATTTTATTTTTCAATTTACAAGTCACCTTATTTTTAGTGATTATTAAAGCAATGCATGCCGGCAAAAATAATTGAGGCAAAAGTATGAAGAAATTGAAGGATCACCCAAATTCCAATCTCCCAGTGACCCTGTTAACACACACATATACATGTTTTACATTGGCGATACTTTCATTTACATGTGGATCCACATGGCATCATTCCATGCATGTCCTGAAATTAATGCAATTTTATATTTTGTAGCTCTTTTTGAACTTAAGATTCACTTTTAGGGCATTGTTTAGTTTAGGACTATGGAAAAGCATTAACATGAAATAAATGATCTGTTAGTATACCATTTCTGCTTTGTGATAAATCTAAAAGGTCAGACCTCAGGCATTGTGGTGTACTGGAGAGGCACTGAGTTCAAAGTCTGGCTCTACCACTTACTGACCAGTCAGTATAACCTTGGAGAGGGCTGTTCAGTTGGTTAGCCTCATTTGCTTTTTCTGTCAACTGGGAAGATTCGGCTTTGGCTCTAGCTTAAGTCTAAAAGCATTATTTTTAGCAAAACAATATCTTTTCAGTACTTATGTTTATAAAGAATTAAACTTATTTCTGTGTTACATGCTAAAAGCTTTTAACTTTGAGAATGAATTACTTTTTCTCTTAATGTATATAAAAAAGATTATTTTTAAATTGGGAAAATGTGACTCATTTGTTGAGGTTAAAATATTTTGATACTCCAAGAAAAAAATGAATTTTTTTGTTAGAATATTATACAATGTGCACATTCATTACATACAAATATAGTTTTCATTCCATTATGTTCCGCATGCCCCATGACATGCCAGCTTATCTGTTTAGAGTACTTTTCTGTGTGCTCAATTATGTATGTAAGGTTTTTTAATGAAGAAAAATAAAATAAGGAATATTTAGAAATACAATTATATAGAGGTCAGGACTGTGAAAATTGCTTTTCTCACTATCACTATAACTTGGCCTTATTGCCTAAATTATATAGTAATAAAATTTATTTTATACTTCTAGAGTAACCAGTCTTAGTTCTTGGTAAGAACTTGCAATATATTTATCTAAATAGAAAATAGTTCTCTTTTTCAGTCACTTTTGAAAGAGTGTTTTCTTGGTATATTAGAGACTGTGAGTTGAAATATTTCAGGCCTGTGAAATGAAATTTTAAAATCTTTAAAAATTTCTATTAATGAAAATCCTTGCACCTATTTATTTATCATAACAGCTATTATTTATTCAAATAAACATTCATGAATTACAGGAAAAAATATAGAATTAGGTCTAAATACCAGGGTCATAGCACTGTTGTAAGTGGTAAGAACTTGGGCAAGTCACTAACATCCCTGAGTCTGTTTTTCCTTCTGTGGTGAGAATTGCTAAATAACGTACATGGAAATATAACATAAATGTAATCTATAATTAACTCTTTTGTTATTTTATCTTTTTAATATAATGTGAACTCTTATAAAATAAAATTTTGAAGAAATACTGAGCTAAGATTTCAGTCATTTTACATTTACTTCTTCAGGTATAAACAACACATAAATACGCAGAACAGAACTACTTTGTTTGCACTTCCATTCATTATTGTGCATGCACTCATTTTTTTTTTTTTTATGTGGTACCTGGGTGAACCCAGGACCTCGCACATGTGAAGCAGGCATTTAAACCACTGAGCGGCCTCTACTTCCCATGAGCTCATTCATTTTTTCAGGAAATACATAACATCTTTAAAAGCTCTAACTTCATTTTCTATTCCCATTCAGAATAGAAGACTAAAGCGAGATAATTTTGTTAACAGATTACATATTCTATAGCTAGAATCTCGTTGAATATTGAAATACATGAACTAGAAGATACTTAACAATAATAAACTGACTTCTTTTCTGATGGTTCTGGGTGTGCATTTGAAAACACACAGTGACAAACGGGGTCCTTTATAAAATGAAAGGAAATTTCTGCTTATTAAATTTTGAAGAGAAGTAGCCAGAAGAAGGCAGAATTACATATGCCACAAACATATTTCCAGATGATCTTCAGAATTTGCTCTATTCACTATTATTACATTTGCAATTGATTCTCTGATTACATTCTTTATTGAAGTTTTCTAGATATATTTTTATTTGTTTTCTTTTACTCTTTTTCTGTGCATACAAGTATATGTTATTAAAAAAATAACTCTAAAGGTAAAAATCAACACTATAATATGTAGATAACAGAGGAGGCCAAAAATGTAAAGGATGGTATTATTGGGAATTATGCTTATTCTACTAATTAACACTAAAATTAGCCTTGTAATTATTAGATATGGCTTCTACTAAACTTTCACCAATTTTACTAAAGTCAAGAAACATTTAAAAAATAAAATACCTTCAAAATAAAGGTGTGTTCATTGCTGTCTGGAACATCCATGTACCCATTCAGATTAGTGTGATGTGATTTGTCCTGCAGCTGCTTCAAATTAAGAACAGGTGTGGAAGACAGATTATGCAAATACTCATATTAATGTAATTGTCAAATTGGTGTGTTTACCATTGTGCTTTTAAAGAGTAGACTGTACTCCTATTTTAAATGTAAATTAGCTTCATTCTTGAGAGCAGCTATTGGGTAATGAAACTTGGTCTTGGTTTAGAAATGAATAATTTCTAATAGAAAGTAACACACTTCTAAATCTGACATTTTCTTTCCCAGTTAGCTCTTTCCTATATAAAAATGGCACATATATATATATATACATATCTATATGTACATATTTAAACATGATGGTCTTGTGAAAGTATGAATTGATTCTGGCAATGGGCTACTATTTACTTTCTTTAATTTTAGTGTGTAATGATTACATTGATAGCTTTTGATCGCCTTCCATCTTCTCTAATTTAGAACTCATCTCAGCTTTCCATCTTTATGGATCTAAACTCTCAAGAAATATATTTTTGGAGAAATTGTATTAACTTTATTTTAATAATTATTTTGCCTCATAGAATGTGGTTATCTTCAATTGTAATTTAGTATTTAAAATGTTTAACAATTTAAACATTTTAAACCACATTTGGAGAATATACACAGCAGTCTTTTACTTGTAGTTCATCGTTTATGTGAAGATTTTGTTCTTGCCCAAAGTCTTGACCAAAGTCCTCTGCCTAAAACAGGACAAATGACTCTCTCTTAGTCCCTAGCTGGTCTCCCGAGTCCTTTAGTGATAAACATGGAGGGCCATTATAGTCTACCCGGATGACTAAACCAGTGAAAAGGGGGCCTGAGGAGTAAACCAGAAATATTACAGAAAATACATTTGTCATGTTCCTTGTTTTTTGTTTGTTTGTTTTTGTTTGATTTAGTTAATCCCTTTTTTCCCCGTAACAAAGCAAAGATCCTGAAGCATTTATGATTTTATTTTGTTTTGCTAGCATATCTTCAGACTTTACTTTAGATACTCAATACCTATGCTTTCTCATTTCATAGAATAGGAAACTGAGGTTTAGAGAGATTAGATTACATTATCTGAGGTCATGTAGCTAGTCATTTGAGCTGGGCTGTGACTTCAAGTCAGTCTGATTCCAAATCCTATGTTTTTGACCCTGCCATAAGCCACTGATTGCCTGTAAATGCTATTGAAAATATCTCAATTTTTTAATTTTTTGAAGGACAATTTAAAAACAATAGGGCCGATAAGGTGCTAAATGTGAATACTGATTTCTTTTGGATGTCTTCATTGCTTGGAATCCAGACTGCTTGTGTTGTTAAAATAAAGCACTAGATCTCAAGGGAAGGGATGGGGGAGGCATGGGTCTCCTCCATGGACAGGGTCTTCATCACCACTACTGTTACAAGAGTCTACTGAAGTGAGTCTGACTTCATTTATTCCCCTGTCTCCTATACTCTGTCTCTACTCTAAGGAAGCATGATTGAGATAGCAGTGGGGTTTGCAAATGTGTAGAATCTTTTGATTTGGAAAGGAAAAGTGAGTGGCAGTGATGGACCTCTACTGGGGGTTTTCTTGGCATCAAAAGAGTTTTTATGTTGAGTGGTAAAAGATATTTCATTGGAAAGAGTGCTATTTTTTAAACCATTGGTACTCTTTCTACAGGTATCCACTCTACCCTGTATCACAATCAGAAGGGGAAGAAATTGTTCGGGACCAAATCATAATTAGAGATGCCAATATGATAAGCTTCTGTACGTGTAACTTACAGTCTCTATTTGTCATTAAAGAGCCTATCATTTATCATTATTTGCAAGAATAAGGCTGCCACTGAGACCAACAGTGGATGAAAAGTAGCTGATCCAAGGGCTGCTGCTGCTTCCTCTGCAGGGATCAGAAAAGGAATTGTCACATCCTCTAGTCCGCTCATATATTCCTGGGGGTGACCATGATCTGAATTGCTCCCTGCTAAGGAGAAAAGCATACAGTAAAAGAGATGCTAGTACATTTTTCATTTGGAAAAATGAATAATAAGGCACACTGTTTTGTTTTGATACATAATAGATATAGTAGTGGCAACTTCATGCTTCCTTCATTGAATCAAATCCTAATCCCAAAATATGTTTCCGTGGAAATGATCACTGAATTGAAGTGAATTAATTCACTGAATTAAAGGCCTTTCCCAAGCCATAAACTTCAAGGACGGCCAAGGTGAGGACATCCACGTAAGCACAATGCCCTATATAAGCAAGACAATGAACACATCATTTCTTTCCTGCCATTCACTGTTTTCGATATTTCTGACTTAATTGGTGACAGATGCATATCAGAAGTACCTTTAATAAGAATTTCTAAGTTCTAGTTTGGTGCTTAAAAGTGTATCTCTATAACACTATCAGCTAAAGTAAGATTTCTATTGGAAAAAAATGTTATCATAAATAACTTTCTTTTTGCTTTTGAAGAAAAAGCCCTTAAATAAGTTGAACATGACACAGTATATACAACCTATTACTATGTTGCATGTTAAATTATTTTAACTTGTATTGTTTCAGTTATTTTATTTTTTTCAACACTTGAAATTAACAATTAAAATGCAGTATTTAAATTAAGCAAGGAAGATTTTTGCTTTATAAAATGTTAAATCCCCAGCACAAACCCTTGGATTTAAACTCTATGTTCATACATCTTGGGCAATGAGTCAAGGTGGAAAATCTAAGGTTTTTTTCTGTGCTCTGTGTCTTGATTTCAAATATTCAGAATATAGACTTACTCAGAGATTGGAAGCTGGTTTAATATGTTATACCAGCCATCCTGAAAGCCGTTTCAATAGATTCTGTACACTGGCATTTGTTTTAGAATTAATTGTATGCAAATGTAGTTTAACATCTGTACTATGTCTCTTAATCCTAACCGGGCATTTTCCATTAGATGTAGTCTGAAAATCACATTAAGAAAAATATATCATCTGTGAAATTATATTCTGAATGCCTCAAATAGCTAAGAAAGGGGCAATTCCAGTTTAAGTCTAGTACAAACCTTTCCTTTTTCCCTGAACCCCAATTTTTAAAATGTTCATTTCACTTCCATTAGTGCTGTTATAAAATTGAACTGCAATCTTCTGTTCTCTTTTTCTCTCTTTCTTTCTTTTCTCTTTTTATTTTTTGTTCTTTAGTTTACCACAAAACTTTCTTGGAAGTGAAATATACTGCTATATCAAATTAAGTTATTTTCTTGGTAATACAAAGTTTAAATTAATTATTTTTGGACTTTTATGGCAATTCAATTCAGGGAAGTTGGAGTTTAACACTGTTAAGCAGAATTTACCATAAATTCTCTCTCTATCCTCATCCCTGGAACCTTCTCTTCCCCTATCACTCTTTTTTCTGACATTGTCTGTGGTTCTCTGAGTGTTATTGGGGGACACAACCTTCAAGCTTTCAAGCCACCGCGCTCCACTCCCTTTGTATACCTAATACCCATTCATTATGACCTTATCTAGGAAACTCTTCTATCCCCCAATATGCCATATAAATACCCCTCCTCTCTGCTCCTATAGCACCATCTGCATACATCTGCTGTAGCTCTTATTATAAGGTTGATCACTAATGGTTTGTCTTCCCCACCTGTCTGTAAACTCTTCAGATTAGGACTCTTCCTTGACTTTATCACCCTATTCTTTTCATAGTGAGAAGTTTTGTGGTCATCTTGTAGAAGTGAGATGGACCCCGTTGCAAAATTTGATTTGGATAGCAAGGCTGATGACACTCCACACACCAAGAGGATTTGAGAGAAAGTTAATTATCCATAGTTTCAGCTGGGTTGGCAAGGCAGAGGGTGAGCTGGGCCTTAATAGTGGCTAAGGTGGTGGGGGGTGGACTAGGGAAAGTTCCCACGTGTGTGCATGTGGGATTTCTTATCAGCTTTTCCAGCTGTAGGGTCAAAGGGGAAAAGCATGGCGAGGCTTAAAAAGAAGTCAAAAATAGACTATTATAAGTGACATAAAGTAGGTATACATTAAGTCTTTGATGAATGAAATAGTGACTGAACTACACAGTTAGTCATTAGCCTCCATGCCTCAGATATATTTTAAGCACCTTCATGTCATGTGCTATACGTGTCTGTACTTTCTACTACTCTAAGTTCTATGCTTTCTCCTTTCATAAAGAAAGTTGTTTGACCACAGCATATTTCTCACATTTCCTTATCTAATCTCACCTCTTCAAGGTGACAAGAGAAATCTGTATTTTCTTTTGAGACTATAAAATAAAAAAGAAGTGCACAAAATTAAGGACTCTTGTGAGCATAAGCTATTTCTGCCTGGCCCCAGTATTCCCAGGGGTATACTATATATAGAATCAGTTAATTTTTCTGTTAAAGAATTATTATATATTTTAAAATTTTGCCTTCCACTTTCCAGATGTTCACAAGAAACCCAGCTCCTTATTTTTTTCCCCAAAGAGTTTAAAGTGTTCTTTTTATTCTTTCTCTTAAAATATAACAACATCAATTGTACAAGCACTATGGGCATCTTTTGTTTTTCAGTGACTTTAGGCTCACAAAAGATACTTGATTAATATCCCTGGAGATTTAAGTTGTCTTGAACAGGTCTAGGTCTTATTCTCCACACAGACAGCAGCCAGGTTTGTACCCCATCAGTGATCTTAACCTTACCTGTGGAGACAGACTAGCTCTGTGGTATCCATAACTCTTCTATTCTTGGCTCTTCTGCTGAGATTTCTAACAAGGGTGCCAATTAGTGCCAGTTATGATGGCAGTTTTCTGAGGTGAGAAAGAAGGAGGTTGACCAAAAACGGGGTGAGAAATCATAAATTTGAATCTGACTTTGACACTGTAATAACTCTTTGTTAATTCCATAGTACCTTCTAACCAGGAAATGGCGATTAGATCTTTTTTTAGGGCTGTCAATGGATTTAATTAATCCATCTTAAGTACTATCAAAATTCAAAACCTCCAAATACCTACAGTGTCTGGATTTAGAGACAATGCCCCCAATAAATTTCATTGTTAATCTTTACCTAGACTTTCTTTTTAATAAAGAAATAATTTCTTTTTTAAAAATTTAGACTCTGCTGATCAGGGAAAATGAATAAGTGTATGTTTGTTTTTTTTTTAAGATTTATTTATTTTATTACATATCTCCCCTTTCCCCCGCTGCGGCGACGTGCCGAGAGTGGTCACTGCGCAGGCGCGACTTTCCCCGATTGTGGGCGGTCTCTGTGTCCGTTCATGGCCAGCTTTCAGTTCGCGGGTGGCTGGCTGCGCTCCATCTGCGGGCGACCTGCCCTGCCTGTGGCGGCACTTGCCATGTCTGTGGCAGCTTCTTGCCCTGCCCACGGCGGCTCCGGCCCACCCATGGCGGCTTGCCATTCTCAAGGCGGTCTGCCCGCTAGGAGACGTCCCCGAGAATCGAACCCCGGGCCTCCCATGTGGTATGCCAGCGCCCTATCCACTGGGCTATCGAGCCGGCCCCTGTATGATCTTAAATTATGATAATAAAAGATTCTAGTTCCCATTAATAATCAGTACATTAACAAACTGGCCCTTTTGGCATTTTTATTAATGTAATGCTTATTTTGCAATTTTATATATCAAAGTGTGCTTTGTAGAACGTAGTCTGATTTAAAAAGCTGACCTTTTAAGGAGGGGAAATATTTGTTTATGAAGCTGAAATTATAACAGCAATTTGTGATTACATCATTAAGTTTGCAAGCAATGAAAAACAAGACCAAGATCATGAGTTTCAGTGTTATCTTTGTTCTGTTCCCTAAAAATGGATTGTAACCTAAAACTTGCTCCAAAACATATTTTATAAGCTATCAAAATTAGTCACATTTTTGCCAGTGTGGTTGTAACAGTTTGGCAGTTTGATATAATTATGAATTCCAAAAATAGATATTGGATTATGCTTGTAAACTTGTCTGTTAATCTGGGCATGATTAAGTTATGATTAGGGCATTGACTGGGCCACATCAGTAGGGCATTGAGCCCCACCCCTTGATGAGTGGGGGAATCAAATATAAAAGGCAAGGCAAAGGACAGAGAGAAGCAGTTTTGATGTTGGAGTTCTGGTGAGGAAGGAGAGAAGGCCCCGGGATAGAGACAAGCCATTAGCCTGACAGTTCACAGCTGGCCTTGTGGAGAGAAGCAAAGCCTAGAGAGCCTCATAGTCTACAGCTGACCTTGTGGAGGAAACAAACAACGAGCTAAGCTTGGAAAGAAACGGAGCCCTGGGAAGAGAGGAACCCAAGGAGCCCGAACCCTGGCAAATGTCGGCAGCTGTCTTGGTCTAACATGTGGCAGTGGACTTTGGTGGGGGAAGAAACATGCTTTATGGCCTGGTAACTGTGGACTTCTACCCCAAATAAATACCCTTTATAAAGACCAACAGATTTCTGGTATTTTGCATCAGCACTCCTTTGGCTGACTGATACAATGGTCATTGATTGAAATATTTTAATGTAATGTTGCTAGTTTATATCTCTGATTTCAATTTGCAGAAATAGAGAAAAAATAGACATCTAGTCTCAGGTTATAGAGTTGTTCACAGAATATAAGGAAAAGCTAAACAAAAATCTATTCTCAGAAAGGACAAGAACAGAGCAGGAACTAATGGATAGATTCCTTGGATCCCAGCAGTTGGGTTAAATGAACTCCCCTTATTTATTGTAGGAAAGTAACACATTTCAAAAATCAACTTCCTGAGAGAGGGGGCTCTGATTCTCACAGCCTGGGTCATATACACACCCTTGAGCCAACCCCTCCAATTTGCCTGCAATGTTTGAGGATGCGGTATAGAATGGGGTGGTTCCCAAAAGAAAATACTGATGCTCTTACCAAAAAGGAGAATAGAGGCTGGATAGGCAAATATCAACAGATTTCCTCTATATCGGGGGTTCTTAACTGTTTTGTTCCACGGACCCATTTGCCAGTCAGGTGACACAGACCCTTTCTCAAAATGTAGTGGAAGATAGTTTTATGACACTCAACATTGGTATATCTTTAAATTAAATTTTAATGTTATTCAAAATTACGTTTTACAACTTTACCATAATTTCAATACTTGATAACCTAACATGGTTCAACATCTGTTCAAACAGTCATTTTCAGCAAACATTTAGAAATTCGAGGTTTCCCACAGCATCATAAAACTATCTCTGCCATCCTTACCAGCCTTTTTGCAGGCAATTATCCACTGCACTCACAACAGGCTAAATCAAAATAAAAATCATACTAAGTCCATAGTGTTTATTATTTAATAAATATATCACACCCTCACCAACACGTCCCCACAAGAATTATGTTTTTTTTAAATTTTTAATTCAAGCATACAGACCCCGTGGTTAAGAATCCCTGCTCTATAGTAAACATGAATTGGTTTTCTACAAGAGTCTTGGCAATAATGTTCCTCTCAAAGAATTCTACTCTTTTCAACACCAAGGAAATGCAAGACTATAAAGACCTATAGGGAAATAGCACCAAGTAACAAATTTGTACTTGACAATTCACTAACTTATAAAATTATGCCTTGATTTATTTGTGTTAGGGTTCTCCAGAGAAACAGATGTGACAGAATATATATGTATGTATATAAATATTAAGAGATTTATTATAGGATTTGGCTCATGCAATCATGGGGATTTTCAAGTCCAATTTTCCAAGGACAGGCCACAATTGAAGACTCAGTGAATGTTTCAATGAATTCTCCAAGAAATGCTGGCTAGCTAAAGTAGAGACAGAAACCCTTCTTTCTGACTGCTGAAATCATCAATTCTCAACTGATTGGATGATACTTCTCTCATTGCTGAAGGCAGTCTCCTTTGTGGATTGTAGATATAATCAGCCGGAGATGCAATCAACGGACTAATGATTTAAATCCACAAAATACCTTCAAGGTAACAATCTGACCAGTGCTTGTTTGATCAAACAACGGGACACCATAACCTAGCCAAGATGACCCATGAACTTAGTCATCACACTATGCAATGTATATATTCTTAAACATTCTATAAAATCAAATTTATTTTTAAATAAGCTTAAAAAATCAAAAAAAGGGAAATAAATAAATAAGCTTGCTTTCTGTTTAAAGAAATAAAACCTTAATTATATTTTTAATTTGAATAATTCTCTATTAAGAAAATAGTAATCCCTCCTTTAATTTTATAAGTTTAGATTCTCCTATTGAGTTTGTTACTTATACTAGGTATCACTTTGGCATATGTTTACCAAGTAAAAGAGAATATATTATTTGAAATGTACATTGATCAGTGAAAAATGCAAGCATAAAAATTATAAACTTTTAGGAATTGATTCCTTCAACAATATTCTCCATGACCTTGGACTATTGTTTTTAAATGACTTTGAATTGTTTTACCTAAGAAATCCCCATTGTCATAAGCACTAGTTTCCTTGGTTATTCCCTCTCTCCTTCCCCCCACTGTACACCGCTACTGCATCTGTTCACCTAGATTTCTCCCTGATCTGGATAAATCCTATGATTGATAATGAAGTTAGAGACATTCCCACTATTCTGTTCGTCTTCCCACAGCACTTCGACACCACAGCACTTGTTCTTAAATTCTGCAAACTCTATTCGTTACTCCTGCTCCCAAGCAAGTTCCTGAATATTTAAAATCCCAATATTGCACAGTGTTGAGTCTCTGGCTTCAGCTTAGCCTTGTGTATTATTTAGCAATTGTCTCACTGGTCCCTTAACACCTTACTCTCCCTTTCCCGCCACCAACTTTCCAGCCTTTACTGTACCCTCAAAATTCTTACCTCACTCTTTCCTCTTTATTCTCAAAGATTTTGCCTCCCATTTCAGAGGGAAAATTTAGAGGCCACAAGGCAAGAATTCCCTCTGCCTCTTGTCTCTACTCCTAAAACAAACTTTTATTGACATCTCTAATTAGGTTCATTTCTCTCACAGTCACATCTTTCTAATGCCAGTTTCTCTTTCTGTGAATGAAACCTGTCCCTGCTGACCTCCTCCTTGTCCTGATAGCTACTTATTTCCTGTATTATCAAAAACTCCCCCTTTACTGTGTTTCCCATTTTTAAAAACAAAAACAAAGAAGCAAAAATCTTATTTCAATCTTTAGTTCCACACCAGGCAATCCCTAAACACCTCCTTTCCTTCATTACCAAAGTTTACACGTTGTTGGGGATTGACTCATGTCCCGCACAAAAGGCATGGTCAGGTTCCACACCATGGCCCCTGGGTGTGAAACCATTGTAGATAAGACCTTTGAAGATGTTATTAGTTAAAATGTGCCCAAACTGAATGGGCATGGGCCTTAATCTAATATGACTGCACTCCTTATAAGCACAGAAACTTGAACACCAAAATGAGAAGCCACATGGAAACACTAAAAAACCGAAGAAAAAGGAGGGATATTGTCATGTGACAGAAAAGCCGAGAAACCCCAAAGATTCCAGCCAGCCAGGAGATACTGACCCAGGAGGAAACAAGCCTTCTAGTCTCTGAAACCAGGAGCCAATAAATTCCTATTGTTAAGCCAGCCCATTGTATGGTATTTGTTTTAGCAGCTAGGAAACTAAAACACACTCCCACTTTCATTCCCTCTTCAACACATTATGATTCTGTTTCTGTCCCTACTACCCTTCTGAAAGTGTTCTATTAAACATCACTGAGACTTCAAAGATTTGTATTCAATACTCATCCTACTGGACTCTGTCACAACATTTGAAATTTGGCACCACATCTTTGACCATTCCCCTGACTTTTGATGGCTTTCCTCATCCTCTGTCCCTGACTTTTTCTGTTTAACTTCTAGATCATTGGTGCTGAATTCTAGCTGCACATTATTGTTACCTGGTGTAGCAGTTTAGCATTGTTTATGAATTCCAAAAATAGATACTGGATTATGTTTGTGAACTGGTCTTTTCCTCTGGGCATATTAGATTATATTGGATTCAGAAGTTTCCCTTACTTGATTGGGCCGCGTCAGTAGGACTTTGAGTCCCCGCTGCCTTGTGTGTGTGTGGGGGCGGGGCGGGGGGTGACGGGGAGACGACTCACAGAGAAACTGTGCCACAGACAAGGGAGTTTGGAGTTTTAATGCTGGAGCCCTGGGAAGTAAGTACACAGAGGAGCAGAGCAGCTGAGCCTGGAGAGAATCGAGCCCGGGGGAAAAATATAGAGTCCATCGCCTGATAGTCTACAGCTGGTTTTGTGGCGAAAGCAGGGCAGCTGAGCCCAGAGAGCAACAAGCTCCAGGAAGAGAGGAGCCCAGGAACTCTTGGTGGAGGTCGGCAACCATCTTGCTCCAACATGTGACAACAGGCTTTGGTGAGGGAAGAAACGTATGCTTTATGATCTGGTAACTGTAAGCTTCTACCCCATATAAATACCCTTTATAAAAGCCAACAGATTTGTTATTTTGCATCAGTACTCCTTTGACTGACTAATACACCTGGGATGCTTTTTTTTTTAATGCCTATGCGCCGCCTCAGCTTGATTAAATCAGAAATTCAGGGACGTGACTCCAGCATTAGTATGTATTTGAGTTCCCCAGGTGATGCTGAGACAGTGCAGGTTGAGAACAACTGCTCTACATATGATCTCTTTAATGGACCTTATCCACTCCCTGTGGGATCACCACCAGATAAGGTGGTGATTCTCAGGTCTCTAGATAACTTGCCTTCTCTCCTGAGCTTAAGATCTGTGTATCAAAAGCCTGTTATAAACATATATCTGGATGTCATGCATTACCTCTAATTGAATGTTTCCAAACCAAATTCTTTCTATGCTTTAAAAACTTTTCCTTATATCCTCTTATCTTGCCTGTGATATCACAGTTTTAGTCCTAGTGTCCCTTATCCTTCAATTCTCTCACTTGCTCACTGAGATGGTCTTCAAACTTGCTGAAGTTAGCTGCTTCTTAAATTGATTATCCTTTGCTCATTCTTGATGCTACTACTTTGGTCCACACCAGAATCAGCTATCTGGTGAACTTTTGAGCATCTTAGTTTGCCAGCCACCATTCTTTCCCAATTCCAGCCTAAACCCATGCTTTCCTCTAGGTCATTTATTTGCAAAAAAAAAAAAAAAAGTTCTGATTCAATGACTCATCCCTTAATCTCTCTTTACCTCAGGATATAATAGAAATTCCCTTTGTCTGGTGCATAGAACTTTTTATAATCCCAGCCTTCTCAGACATTCTCTTGCCAGTTTACCCCATCTCTACCACTTTCCCATATTACAAAAATTATCACATTTCCTAGGTACAATCCTAAATCCGTGGGATTCACCCTTTCTTCTTTCCCACCTCTTTTTTCAGGTAATAAATTCCTATTCTTTCAATACAGTCAAACTGTCCTTTTACTACAACATTCTTCCTCTCTAATGAAGGGTTTGTTAACTTGAGATCCATGGATAGTATTTAGAAGGTCTATAAACCTGAATGGGGGAATATGTGATCTTATTTTCACTAAATTGTAATTGAAATTTAACATTTTCTTCTATTACCAACCATAGAATTACCAATGTCTATGACATTGTCAACAATAAAAATTCCAAATAATTTTGTATAACATTATAGTTGGCAAAATATCTTGAAATATTAATACAAAATTACAATGGTTATTGGACCCAATATTATATCATATTATTTAATGCATTAATAAAGAAACACATCAATTACTAATTTGCAAGTGTGGCTTTCTTCAATATTTTGAAAACTATTTCTATATAACTGATTTCCTTTCTAATCCTTTCTGTTTCATTTTATGTGATTAAAATTTTTCTGATAAGATAAACCTAGACTTCACCAGATTGCCAAAAAACCCCTGCAAATGGTATAATCTAGTTCAAGAGGTTATTTTCCCACTTGCTTCTGGAAGTAGAGACAGTTTTCATTCATATTTATATCCATATGAACAACAAAGTCCTCAGCACATAGTAGGTACTCAGTCACTGTTGATGAACTGAACAATAGAATAAAAGAATGAAAAATGACCCGTCAGACAAAAATCCTGAACGTGTAGGGCAGCATTTCTCAAAGTGTGGTCACAGATGCTTTAAATCACAACTACCAGGATGCTTGTTAAAAATGGGCTCTATCCCAGATCTTTGAATCTGAATCTCTAGGAATGTGACCTTGGATCTGCAGTTATCACAAGCTTCTCCAGAGACTCTTTTACATACTAAAGTTTGAGAACCTGTGCAGTAGGGCATATGATACATAGAGGCCTTAAAACAATAAATAAAAGCATTTTGCAAGCCATTTCATTTCCCAGGGTTTTATTTTCCTTCTGTGTTAAATGATTTTTTTGATGGCTGCACCATGTTCTCTTCAATATCATACAGGATTAGGAGTCTGTCTGTGGCAGCAGCAGGAAGTAAGACAGAGCTAACTGCTTCTTTAGGAATGTGCTCATATTGGTTTAATCCTCTGGAGTGCATGGTCCCTGTTTCTCATTGACAGACTCCAAACAATACACCAACTCCTCTGATCCACTTGTCTTGTGAAATACTCAAAACATTTTCCAGACATCAGTTCTCTTTTCTCCACCTCCTTTGCCAGAGCCAGGCAGTTTTAAATCTATTTTTTTAGAGATGAGCTTGGGAAGGATGAAGTCGTTTGAATTTGCAAAGCCGACACATGACATCCTGATACAACCTGATGACAGTAATGCCCTTGGAATAATTTTCATTAAATATAATGAATGATCACAGCCAACCAAACCAACCAACAAAACATTTGGAGTTGGAGAAAAGCCAATTGATCTTTTAACTTTGATTATTGTTGTAAATTTTGTTTTGACTTGTTTTATACCATGTCAAGAGTGCCCATACTTCTTGATTAGCTAAACTCTTTTTAAGAAATTTTTGACCACTATTCCATTCTGATGTCATTTTACCTGAATATTATAAGACATTTAATGTTTTCAGCATGTTAAGGAAAAATTTGAGCAACTCATTCATCTAAGCTCAAGAAATAAAGTAATTACAAATAAATGAATGAAATTAATATATAATTTACTTTTAAACTATAAGTAAACTAATTAAATTATAATAAATAAAACATTTTGATTGTTTAAGAAAGATCAACATATAATACCCATTTTTCCATGAAAAATACAGTTTCATCCACTTTAAAAAATTATTCTTTTTCTTCGAAGTCACTTCACCTTGTCACTGTATGCAGACACACCCATCTTAACTTCTGACTCTGCTGTGCCAGGTTTCTAAAGAGAAAAACATTTTTTTATTCATGTAGAAGTGACTTCACTGATATCATGAAGAATAAAGGTAGACTGAAAGTTTATTTGAATGCAGATAGCATGTCTTGGGAGTTTTGTCTCCTCTACATTATGTAATGGTGTTTCATACACTGTAGGAGTTTAACACTTTTGTTATCTGAACAAAACTGAGTCCTTGTCTGAAGTAATAATGATAGCTAATTAATATTAAGTACATAACTAATAAATATTAAATATATGGGTGCTAGAACTGTACTAAGTACTTAAATTAAGGTATTTGATAACTCTAAGAGGGTGTTACTGATTAACCTCTTTCTAGAGAGAGGGACCTACAAAGTCTAAATAACTTACTCTAGGTCACACCACTTATGTTGAGCTAGGATATGAACCCAGACAGAGTGTTTCCAAAGCCAATATTCATATTTTTAACTCTAAATTACTTACTCTTTATTGTTTTAACAGAAAATTACAATGATCCATATTTAACTGAGGAATAGTTTCTTTCTGAAGGTAATATTGAGAGCCTGCATAAGTACATTGCCCTGGCCTTTTCACTGTTCAAAGGTTCTTTGGTGCTTATTTTAAACAGATGCAAACACTTAAAATATCCATTCACACGGTGTTTCCCTATGATTTGCTGGAATATGTCAGGTTGCCTCCAGGAGACCTATTTCTAAATGACTGATTTCATTTGCCTTGCTACTCCTTTACAGACCTGCAACTTCGGTCTGTTAAAGCATGATTGGTCAGTGGTATATTTGCATCGCTGCCAAAGTTCTGTCTCTTTCTGTTGTTGAAACCTCTAGGGCAGTCATGAGAAGAACTCAATGGGTTTTTCAAAGCACAATTTCTTCAACCAAACCTTTTGGCAAGACATGATGATGGGCTAATGGTAGTGCAAGTTTATTCTCACATACTTTTAACTCCAGGAATTATTAATTGGGAGTTACTTAAAAGGATTTGCCTTTCAAAATGTTTGCTTTTCTTCTAAGTTATTGGTCTTTAGTAAACTTTAGTTTAAGTTCACTGCCTACTTTCAAAAATGTTGCTTTTTTACATTTTTTATTGCTCACCAAACTCTTGATTACTTAAACTGTACATTTTTAAAAATACTTTTGCATAGAAAGGGTCAGGGATAGGGAAGTCACTGAGTGCTCAGCAGGGGCCAGTCCCATGTCTCTTGTCCTGGAGGGTAGATTAATAACAGTATCATTTATTTCCATCTCAGGAAATGATTTGGCATAGTCAGAAAATGAGCGTTTTGGTTAATCAAAGAGTCTGGCTCATAAAAATATAACATATCATGGATTTTAGAGAATTATAAAACAATGAAAATATACCTTGCAGCAAATAAAACATGTCAATATTATCTTTGATGATTCATAAAGGACTTCAGAATCTTTCCTTAAGTTAAGGTTATCTCCATGTTTATTGGTTAAAATCACATTTGGGAAATGTTTGAGAGACAATTCAAGAAGATATGTTGGATTATATTTAGATTTACTAAAATTATGTGTCTGAGTCGTTTGAGCTAAGAATGGGGAATTGTAACTTTCTCTTTCAGAGTGAAACCTGAGGTTAATTCCATCCCCAAACTCCAACCTTTACAAGAAAATTAGTAAAAACTCCATCTTATAATGAAATAGATCCTTCTGATATTTTTGGAAATTCTATCCCTTAAATGGTGCCTTAGTTTTCCAGGTTTCTATGAAAAATACCACACAATAGGTTGGTTTAAACAATGGGAATTTATTGCCTCAGGGTTTCGGTTGCCCAAATCAAGGCTCTGCTTTCACTCAGGGTTGGTAGCTGTATTCAAGTTCTGTAAGGAAACAGAATAGACAGGAGATATCTGTAAGTTTTATGAGATTTTATAGATTTGTCTCACGTAACCATGGGGATACACAAGTTCAAATTATGTAGGGCAGGCTGCAAGCCAGAGACTCAGATGAAGGTCCTTATTGACTTCCCCAGAAGATGCTGGCTGTCTGAAGAAGAGATGAGGAGTCTCTCTCTGAACGCTGAAATCACTTCTCCTTTTAAAATCTTCAACTGATTAGATGAGATGTCACTAGTTGCTGATGGCAATCTCCTCAGTTGATTGTAGATATAATCGGCCATAGATGCAATCAACTCATTGATGATTAAAGTCCATGAAATGCTGTTGTATTACAGTTAGCCCAGTGCTTGCTTGACCAAACAACTGGGCACCATTAACTGGCCAAGTTGACATATTAGCCTTATTATCACAGTAGAGTTCTGGTACTGACATGTAGCCATCCTTGGGATTCTTCAACTTTCATCTCTGCCTCCTGTCACATGGCAATCTCTCCCCTTGTGTCAGCTCTTCCAGTTTCTGCTGACTTCTGGCTTCCTCCAACATGGACTTCTCTGACCCTGACTTCCAGTTTCTTCTCTTTATAAGGCCTTCAGCAATATGGATTAAAACTTATCCTGCTTCAGCTGGCCACACGTTAACTAAAAATATCTTCGAAAGGACCTCTTTATAATAGGTTCACATTCACAGGGACATGGATCAAGATTAAGGACGTGGTTCTTTGGGGTACATAATTCAATCTTCTACAAATGACAATTACACTCTTTCATTCCGCAGCATCTTTTGTATTTTTTTTAATTCCCTGTACTTGTTCATTGTCTTCAAATTTCGTGTTCATATATACCTCTCCCCTATTAGGAAAAAAAAAAATCACCACAGTACTGAAACTTACTCTTCTCTATATCC
>PVKH010000509.1:0-27311 GCA_004027955.1 Chaetophractus vellerosus
TAAAACTTTCATTATTTGCTGATGACATGATTCTATATCTGGAATCTCCTGAAAAAGTCCACAACAAAGCTACCATAACTAATAGATGATGTGGCAGTTTGATATTATTTATGAATTCCAAAATGAAATACTGATTATGTTTGTAAGCTGGTCTGTTCCTTTGGGCTAGTGATACCCTTTGATTCTACTGGATCCAGAGGTTTCACTTTTACTTGATTAAATAATGATTAAGGCTTTCATTGGGCTTCAGTAGAGTGTAGAGTCCCCATCTCCTTGGTGGGCGGGGACTTATAGAGAAACTGCACTGCAGAGAAGGGATGTTGGAGTTTTGGGCGCTGGAGCCCTGGGAAGTAAACACACAGGAGAAGAACACAGAGGAATAGAGACAGCTCCATAGACACAGCTCCATAGACACGGCAGAGGCCCTAGGAAGAGAGAGAGCATGATAGTCTACAGCTGACCTTGTGGAGAGAACAGAGCCCCAAGAGGAATGAGCCCAAAGAGAGACCAGCCTTGTCCAAGCCTACAACTGATATTGGAAGAAGCTGTGACCATGGAACTTCAAAAGGAAGAGGAAGCTTGAACCCTTGGAGATGTTGGCAGCCATCTGCCACATCTTGCTCCAACACATGGCAACAGACTTTGGTGAGGTAAGTAACTTATGATTTATGGCTTGGTAACTGTAAGCTTCTACCTCAAATAAATACCCTTTATAAAGGCCAACAGATTTCTGGTACTTTGTATCAGCACCCCTTTAGCTAATACAGATGCTTCAGCAGAGTGGCAGGATACAAGATTTATACACAAAACTCAGTAGCATTTCTATGTACTAATGATGTGCAATCTGAGGAGGAAATCAGAAAAAAAATTCTACTTATAATAGCAACTAAAGTAGCCAAATATTTAGGAACAAACTTAACAAATTAAATAAAGAAATTGTATTCAGAAAACTACAAAACATTGCTTAAAGAAACAGAAGAAGACTTAAATAAATGGAAGGACAATCCATGTTCATGGGTTGGAAGACTGAATATCATTAAGATGTCACTACTGCCCAAACTAATTTATACATTCAATGCAATCCCAATAAACATTCTACAGCCTTTTTGGTAGAAATGGATAAACCAATTATCGAATTTATTTGGAAGGGTAAGGGACCCTGAATAGCCAAAACTGTCTTAAAAAGAATAATGGGTTTGGAAGCCTCTCACTTCTAGACTTTAAGGCATATTACTTAGCCACAGTGGTGAAAACAGCATGGTACTGGCATACAGACAGACACATTGACCAATGGAACTGAATCAAGAACGCAAAAATAGAACCTCACATCTACAGTCAAGGGATTTTGGAAAGGCAATCAAGCCCACCCAGCTAGGATGGAACAGTCTATTCAATAAATGGTGCTGAGAGAATAGGGTATCCATATCCAAAAGAAAGAAAGAAGACTCCTATCTCTCACCTTATACAAAAATTAACTCAAAATGGATCAAGGACCTGAATATAAAAGCGACAACCATAAAATTCCTAAAATAAAATGTAGGAAAACATTTTCAAGGTCTTGTGGTAGGTGGTAGTTTCTTAAACCTTATACCCAAAGTATAAGCAACAAAAGAAAAAAAATAGATAAATGGGACCTCCTCAAAATTCAACTTTTGCATCCTAAAGGACTTTGTCAAAAGGGTGAAAAGGCAGCTGACTCAATGGGAGAAAATATTTCACAATCACATATCCAATAAGGGTTTAATATCTGTGATATACAAAGAGATCATACAACTCAACAATAAAAAGACAAACTACATGATTGAAAAATGGGCAAAAGACTTGAAAAGTCAATTCTCTAAACAAGAAATACAAATGGTGAAGAAACACATGAAAAAATGTTTAACATCACTAGTGATTAGGGAAATGCAAATCAAAATTACAATGCAATATCATTTCACACCTATTAGACTGGCCCCTATTAAAAAGTTCTAAAACTATAAATGCTGGAGAGGATGTGAAGAGATAGGTATACTTATTCACTGTTTTAGGGAATGTAGAATGGTACAGCCACTGTAGAGTACTGTTTGGCAGTTCCTAAGGAATTTGAATATAGACTTGCCATTGACTCAGCAATACCATTACTAGGTATATACACAGAAGAACTAAGAACAGAGTCATGAACTGTCATCTGCACACCGATGTGTATAACAGCATTATTCATGATTGCCAAAAGTTGGAAACAATCCAGATGTCCATTAGCTGATGAATAATAAGAAAATTGTGGCATATACTCATGAAGGAATATTATGCAGTGGTAAGAAGAAATTAAGTTGTGAAGCATAAGACAACATAGATGAACTTGTAGGACATTATGTTGAGTGAAACAAGCCAGGCACAAAAGGACAAATACTGTATGATTGTGCTATTATGAACTAAATATATTTGTAAACTCCTGGAGTTAATAATTAGAATATAGGTCACCAGAAAATAGAAGGAGGGTAGAAAATGGAAAGCTGAGGGTTAATCTGTTTAGAATTGGTAAAAATGTTGTTTGTAAATCTTTGGGAATGAATAGAAATGGTGAAAGCATATCATGGTGTTTGTAACTAGCAGAGCTATGATATGTGTATGACTGTTGCTGAAAGGGAAAGCTTAAGGTCATGTATATTACTATAAGGAAAGCTAAAACCTGTAACATGGTATTGTATAAGATAGTAAAACCTCATGTAAAACATGAATATGGGAAGTATTGCACATATGCTAGAGAGAAGGAAAAGGAATAGCAGCTATATATGACAGGGTAAGCATAGAGAGATTGAGAGGTGATGAGGGTTTTTTGGTTTGTTTGTTTGTCTATTATTATTATTGGAATAATGAAAATGTTCTAAGAATGATTGAAGTGATGAGTGCACAAATATGTGATTGCACAAAATACCATTGATTTTATACTTTGGATGGATTTGTACTGTATTAACATTTATCAATAAAATTGATTGGTTTAAAAAGAAGACAAAGAAATGAAGCAGTGAAACATATGACAACATGGATGAACCTGGAGGTCATTATGTTGAGTGAAGCAAGCCAGGCACAAAAGGACAAATATTGTATGCTTTAGCTATTATGAACTAAATATAATGAGCAAACTCATGGAGTTAGTAGCTATAATATAAGTCACCAGAGAATAAAATGTGGTTAGAAAATGGAAAGCTGAGGTTTAATTTGTGTAGAATTGGTAAAAATTTGTTTGTAAATCTTTAGTAATGAATAGAAATAGTGAAAGCACATCATGGAATTTTTAATTAGTAGCGCTAATATATGGGTATGATAGTGGATAGTTTTATGTTGTCTTTTTCTTTATTTTGGAGTAATGAGAATGCTCTAATATTGATTGAAGTGATGAATGCATAACTCTGTGACTGTACCAAATGTCATTGATTTTACACTTTAGATGAATTGTATGGTTTATGAACAAAAAAAAAAAATAGTGGGGTGGGTTGTGGGAAAGATGCACCAAGTATAAGATATGGACTGTAGTTAGTATTGACACTTTAATGATACTGTTTCATAATTTGTTAGAAATGTTTCACAGTGATGCAGGGTATTGGTGGTAGGGTGAGGTAAGGGAGCCCTATACGATGTTATGCATGTTTCTTTTGTAAGTTCACAACTTTTACTATACATTTCTTGTTTATGTATGTTCATACAAAAAGAGAATACCATAAACAATCTAATGTCAGCAAGTTTGAACAAATAGATGAATTATACTAATTCCTAGATTAATATAACCTACAGAACTGACTCAAAAAGAAATAAAAATCCTGTATAGTCCTACAACCATTCATGAAATTGAAGTTGTAATTTAAATTACACATACACACACACAAGCACATTCAAAGAGTCCTAGATCTTTCACTAGGGACTTCTGGCAAATAATTAATAGATAATTCTAAATCTTTTCCAAAATTTTTCTCCAAAGTAGAAAAAAGAATATTCTCCAACTCACTCTGTGAAGCAGATATAAGCTTAATGCAAACCAGAAAATGAATATATATGAAAGGAAATTATAGGCTAATAATCCTCATTAATAGATTTGTAAAATAATACATAAAACATTTAGCAAAACAAGTCCAGCAATTTATACAAAGGATAATATACCAGGGCCAATTGGAGGTGATCTCATTGGCAAGGATGCTTTTACTTTATAAAATCTAAAAATATAATTTAATTTTTTATCAGATTTAAGGAGAAAAGGGAAACAATCTTTAAAAGAGATGACATAAAGCTTAAATAAAAATATCACATCTATTATGATAAAAGCTTTTAGTAAACCAGTACTTACACCACAGATCTATTGAAAGGATTAAAAAGGTAACATATGTTTAAAAAAAAAACTTGGAACAGTGACTGGTGTATACTTGTACTATATCCATATTCATAAACAAACACAAATAAAACAAAACCTTAAAAGTGTATCAAAACAATTCTATAGCAAAATAGTGCCATTAAGCAAAAAAAAAAGATAGAAATATTTTCTTTAAAAATACAGATCAAGAAAAAAATATCGAATTTCTCCATTATTTAACATTTGACTATAGGTACTAAAGAGCATGAAAATAAGCAAAAATGAAGTTTAATATATTAAGATAACAAAAAAAGAATCAAATTGGTAGCTATTCATCGAGATTTGGTTATGTAATTAGAAAACACGAAATAATCCAGAATTAATAAGAGAGTTTAGCAAAGTAGATGGACATAGAGGCCCCCAGTAGGATGGAGTCCCAGGAGTCTAGAGCAGTAACCCTTTGTTGGCATTCCCTCTTTGCCTGTCTCATGTTTCTGGCACCTTCTCTCTAGCTTCCTGGAGTCACCTCCTAATAATCTACCCATATTCCAAGTCTTTATCTCAGGATTTGTTTCAGAAGAACCTAAAGATGAACTTTTAATCAACAATTCCAGTGATCTTAGGCCCTTTTGCTCTATGTTCCATTAATTCTTCCTACATAATATCTACTCTAATGGGCTCAATATTTATTCATTTATTGATGACTACCAAATCTGCTTCTCTAGCTTGTGTCTTTCAAGTTTTGGACACATATTTTCACTTGTTTATTGTATATCCTCACTTAGATATCCACAAAAGACCACACACCTGAAACTGCCTTCATTATCTTTCCCTACCCCAAATGCATTCTTCCTCACAAATATGTTTTTATATATGTTTTTATATAGGTTGACTTAATATCCTCTCATAATCACATCTATTCCATTCTTGACATTCTTATTTCTTTTTATTCTTCATTTCTGTATTTGTAGAAATCAGTTATACAAATTCCATATGCTTTATGGAATTCCATATGCCATGTATCTATTTATATATCTGATCTTCCCTGTCATGGTTAATGCCTTCATGATCTCTCACCTGGACAATTACAAAAACAAGCTGGTCACATTGTTAATGCATCAATGAATCCAACGCATTTCCATTGGAATTCTTTCTAAAACCAAAATATAATCATGTAAAATTTCTGCTTAAGATTATTGCATCATGCAATATTAATTTTTTCATTTATTATACCAATTCCCTATCTAGGAATCAGTAACTTGGGGAAATAGTACAGACAGGTAAATTTTTATGATCAGTGTAAAAGAGGGTATTTGAGAGGGGATGGATAAAAATCAATACCTGAATTCAAATCCTCACAAACAAGCAGGTGCAGGAACCTAGCACCTAAGATGGAAAAAAGCTGATATCTAAAGGCAAACTTTTTCTCCTCAGTAAGCCCTCTTACTACAGCTGTCTCTAAGAAATGGGATTTGTAAAGATGCCTAACGAATTCTACAGTTTAAAAATAAAATAATTCCCATACAGTTTCCCTTACCCTATATGATTTAGCAAATGATATTTGCCATACATTTCCAATGTTTCTAATAGAGAAAATTTTCAAGAGTAGAATATTCTACTATATAATGTTAAACCAGAAGAGTCAAGACTGACTTTTCTTGCTTCCTCTGTACTATAAAACAGATTCATTTGAAATACTTTCACTCCTTTTTATTAAGCCCATTTCTGATCACTACCCAAGAAAGGTAGTTAAAATAGGCCATTGACAGAGTTATAATACTTATTTTCTCAACAATGATCTTCAGTAGGTGATAAAATGCCATTCCCCTTATAAAGGGAAAGGGCAACTACTTACAAAACAACAGTGTTCTTCTAAGTTGTGAGCAAAAGAAAATGAATTGTGCAATAAATCTAAGAAGCAAGGAGTTATTTCAGAAATACTGGGTGACGTCAAATGTGGTCTTTTGAAGGTCAGCAATTTCCTGATCTATGTTATTAGAAATTTCAAGGAGTACTGCAATACCTTAATATGAATAATTTTCATGCAAATTATTTTGTTGGCCTTTATAACTAAATTTTAAAAATAGTATTTAGGGTCATGTTTATTGCTCTCCATCTTTGAAAGTTACAGAATGTATACCTAGTCCAAGACTTAAGGAATTGACTACAGGACACAAGAGAATTTGAAGAGAATGGCCATCATATTTAAGAGATTCACCAATGATTACAGGATAAAATTCAGATTCCTTGGCATGGCAAATAAAGACTTTCACAATCTGGTAGTTATCTGCCTTTCTAGTCTCTACAGCACTCAGCACAAAACTAAGCACAGTATGCTGCCAACACACCCCAAAACTCACCATGGCAAGAACATCATAAGATATTTTTACATCAATGTGTTATTGCATTAATGTCTTATTGTAACCCATTTCATGGGGGTAAACTTCTATTCATTCTTCAAGGTGCAAGAGACTTTTTAAATGCCTACCTTTGATACTGTTGTTACCGTATAATTAGGGTATCATCTCATATTCAAACTCTTTCCATTTCTCCTAGGATCAGCCACAGAATCCCAAAAATGATTTTCAAGCCCTTCTCCAGTCTGAACCACTCTTTCTTAAACCCTCACTTGGAATTTCTTTTGGTTTTTGAATGTGCCATGCTGATTCTCAGTTCTCTTCCTTTAAGTTTACTCATCCCCACAGATCTCAGCTTAGAAGGCAACCCACAAGAAATTTCCCTTGATCTTTAAACTAGGTTGTTATCAATTTGCTAACAAATTCTCAAAGGTGTTTTCAGTCTATTATAATGCTATTTATAATTGCTTATTTACCACCTCCTTTCTCTGGAAAACTATAAGTGCCCTGAATATATAAGTGTGGTCTCTCACTTACCTAATGCTATCTTAGAAGTTGGTATGTTACTTGGACTATCATAGGTGGCATAAAAATATTAGTTGAATGATAAATAAAAGTGCACTGTTTCACTGAACTGTAAACTTTCAATCAGACACTTGGCTTTGATATGTCTATGAGGTGATCCATTCATCACCTCACTCATTTATCATTTATTGAAAATCTACTATGTACCTGGCACTATCATAAACTCCAGGAATGCATAAGAGTGTGAGACAGAGCTCTGGTACTAAAGAAACTCATAGATGGTATGCGAGGATGTGAACAAGCATGCAAAAAACAAAATTTGTTTTGTTATAATGATTTGTTCAAGGGTAGGCATTTGACCTAAGTGTGGACACTGTGCATCATTTTTCCCTATAGGTCGTGGAGATTGTTTCAGGGATGGACTTACGATACAAGCCACTCTGATCCAAATAAGTCCCAGACCCTGTATAAGATCTCATAAGAAGAAAATTTCTTTTAATGCTGGTCTTGAACTTGACAAGCCTAGTGCTGCAGACAACCATCTTGCTACCTCATGAGACTAGAGGTATAAAGCAAAAGAAGAATTGAAAGCCAGGGAGAGACCATTTGAGTCCTGGAATCCTGATGTGTTGGCTAGATCTACTCCTGAATATTTCAGTTGTATGAGTCAATAAATTCTCTTTCTTATTTATGTGTTTGATTATTTTTTCATTTTGTCGGTTTGAATTGGGCTTTCTGTCACATGCAATGGAATTTGAACTGGTTCTTAAAAGTTGAGGAGCGGTTAGCCAGGTGGAAAATAATATCAATAGTAACAATACTGTGTTAGCTTTCATTTTGTGCCAGGCACTTTTTGCAATTTTAAGTGCTTTGCATATATTAAGGAACAGTATGTGAAAAAGCTCAAAGGTATAAAAGATAATAGTGCATTTGAGGAACAGTGGCCAGCTCAAAGTGTCTTCAATAGGGTGTTTATTTGATGGGGGTAGAAGAAGAAGAACAAAGAGGCCGAGATGAGAATGAAATACAGTACCATGTATTTCAAGCAGTTCCATGGGCCATACTAGTAGAAATTCTGACTCCATCTCCAGTCAGTAAAAACATACAAATATAGTCAGTCAAACCAAATTGGAATTTTTCATAACTAGAGTTCATTTTAAAATATAAAATTGAATTGCATCCAGATTTCTATAAGAACCAGGAGTATATAAAACTCCTAGAACAAAATGTGGGAAGCATCTTTAGGACCTGTGTTAGGCAAAGGTTTTATAGACTTTACACCAAAAGTACAAAGAACAAAAGAAGAAATAGATAAATGAGACATCATCAAAATTTAAAAAAACTTCTGTGCATCAAAGGAATGCATCAAGAAAGTAAAAAGATAACTTATAGAATGGGACACAATATTTGAAAACAACATATCTGATAAGGGTTTAATTTCCAGAATCTATAAAGAAATCCTACAACTCAACAACAAAAGGACAAACAAACCGATTAAGATATGGTTAAAAAAAAATACTTGAATAAACGTTTCTCCAAAGAAGGTATACAAATGGCCAAAAAGCATATGAAAATATACTCAACATCATTAGCATTTAGGGAAATGCAAATCAAAATCACAATGAATGTGGCAGTTTGAAATTATTTTATGAATCCCCCAAAAAAGAAATACTATGTTTTAAACTAATCCATTCCTGTGGGTATGAGACCCATTTGATTACATCAGTCTTTGCCCTCTTGCTGGGCCTGATATAAAAGACACAGAGACTCAAACAGACAGAGGAAAAAGGGAGCTGATATATTTTATTCTGCAATGTGAGTGACAAGATTGCTTAAGCATGAAGCCCCCAAGAAGCTGGGCCCACAGAACAGCTCAAGAGGAGACAGTGAGCCTAGAGGGGAAGGCTGAAGCCTCAGCATAGATGGGCAGCCACCTTGCTTCACCATGTGGCAACCTGCTGGACTCAACAGTGTCTGACTTTGGTGAGAAAGCATTTCTAATGGTGCCTTAGTTTGGACTTTTCATAGCCTTGGAACTGTAAGCTTTTACTCCAAATAAATACCCTTTATAAAAGCCAACACATTTCTGCTACTTTGCATCAGCAGCCCTTTGGCAAACTAAAACTAAAACAATGAGATAACACATCACACCCAATGGAATAGCTACTACTAAAAAAATGAAAAATAACAAGCATTGGAGAGGTTGTGGAGAAACAGAAACACTCATTCATTGTTCGTAGGAATGTAAAATGATGCAGCTGCTGTGGAAAACAGTTTGGCAGTTCCTTAGAAAGTTAAATATAGAATTACAATATGACCTGGCAATCCCACTTCTAGATATATACCTAAAAGAAATGAAAAGAAAACTCAAACAGATATTTGCAGACCAACGTTTATAGCATTATTCAAATGTGCTAAAAGATGGAAGCAATCGAAGTGTCCATCAACAGATGAATGGATAGTGAATTGTGTAAGCACATACAATACAATAGTCCATAGCTATGAAAAGGTATGAGGTTCTGATACATGAAACAACATGGGTGAACTGTGCAAATAATAAGGCAGATACAAAAGGACAAATATTGTGTGATCTAGCTGATATGAAATAATTACAATAAGCAAGTTCAAGGAGTCAGAGGCTAGAAGACAGTTCACCAGTGGATAGGAAGAGCTAGAGAACCAGGAATTATAGATTTATTGGTACAGAACTTCTGTTTGGGGTGATGGAAAAGTTGTGGTAACAGATGGTGATGGTTATACAACATTGTGAATGTTACTAAAATTTTTAAAAAATTAAAGTTAACTGCATCCAGGTTTCATTTTATAAAAAGCTCCAAATAATGTATTAAGCAGAATTCCAGGAAGGTTAAATGACTTGTTAAGGGTAAAATTAGAAAACTAAGTAGGAGCCAAAATGAAATTCAATTCCTAGTTGCAAATCTGGAACTCTTTCTACAATATTCTGTCCACAAATCAGTTTTCCTAGTCACCACCGATACAATAGCTTAGGTTTAAAAAAGTATTGACTTAAAACTAATCCTAGTCTCAGTTCAATAAGTTAATAACTGTGAGCTCCAGCAAGTGACTTAACTACAGTCTCTTTTTATCATCTCTAACATGGGAGTTAAATATCTGCCTTTCTCATAGAATTATTTTGAAAATTAAAGGAGAAAATGTTCAGCACATTTCCAGACACAAAGAACTAATGAAATACTTTATAATAATAAAAATAAAAATAAAAATATCTCTTTTCTTTATGCCCAAGTGGTATAGATATAATGTCTTTTCAGTAATAACTAAGTATAATTCCATTGTATCCTAGATGTCATCATATTTTATTTATTAGGGTTGGTTTGAGTTTGAGGTAAGAGGGCTCAGATAAATACCAGGGATGAGAAACATGCACTAGATAATGTAGTTTTTCCTATGTACAAAAAAATGTAAAGTTGTATCTCATTGTGTCAAATTAATTTGAGAGCTGTGGGAAATATGATCATGATGAAAATATGAATTAACACTTGCTATATGTAAGAAATCAGATGTAAATGCTATAAAAATAGGGTTTGTTTGTTGATTCTAAAGAGATCATCTCCATGGGGCCTTTTGTTTTCCCCAGTTGAAGTGACCACCTGTGATTTTCAAGCATCTTGGTCAGAGACTTGTTTAGAGTAATGGATCAGATACGCATGGAGCGATTTCCAGAACCAGATGAGGAGGAAACAAATTGGTTAACACCATGTTGGTGTGAGCCTGCCAAGTGGCAGTTCAGCAGCTGGCCATATAGAAGAAATAAAAAGACTGCAAACATATTAGGCAAAGAGTAACTAACAGCTGATGCACATTTGCACTGTTGATTGTTCCTTGGGCCCAGGGCCAAAGCTATTCCCCTGATAGAGAAGATCCTTTTGGATTGTGAACTCTCCTACAGGAAAGTGATGGAAAACAAGGAACTTTCTCTGTTGAGATGTGCATCAGGTTGTTTCACATCAGCTTTGGTCCATCCATTTCATCTGGCTTGTGTTTTGGAGTCCTGATGGAAAAAGAAGGCGATAGAGCTATTTAAAATCAGGAAGTACTATCTGGAGAAGAGGGAAATGAAATCATTATACTTTTGTGCAAGTATCTGAGAAAATGGTAATGAATCTACAGGGTGCCTTGGGGATGAAGACATTAGGCTCTTTGCATGAGGGCCAAGAACTGGGCCTCATACACGTGAAAGATCATATGATCCCAGGCAGATTTATAAACTGAAGAGTGAGAAGAGAAGAGAGGAAGGTGGGGAAAAAGAAAAGGGAAAGAAAAACTTGACAGGAAAGGGAGAGGCAGAGACGATATAAAATACAATAATTCAACAGATATTTTTGAAGATCGGCTATGGACAAGTCCCAATTTTAGGTACTGTTGATAGAAAGCCAATTAAAATCTGTACTCCTGAGGAACTCACACTCTAGAAGGCAAGAAAGATAGGAAAATAGATCATTATATTACAACATGTTATAGGACCAAGACATAAATAGCGGTGGGGAGTGCAGTATATGGGAATCTCTATATTTTTTGTGTAACATTTATATAATCTAAGTATCTTTTTAAAAAATTATTGAAAAAAAGATGTAAATAACAAGAGACAGACTTATCAAGGGACAGGAGATGAAACAAACAGACAGACAGACAAAAGAATTAAATGGCCAAAAAACCCAGGTTACTTAGAAAAGTTCAAGAAAAATAAAACCTGATTATTTGTGGATTATAGTATGCACAGTTGTGGTTTTCCAATAGACATTATGACAGCTTTTTCTTTGTTTTAATTCTGTGAAAAGATGCAAACTCAGGCAATAGATCAAAGTCAGAATTTCTTTTAACTAGTTTATTTTTAAATATAAGTCTGAAATGCATCCAAATACCACTTAATTATCAGATATTCATATAGTGCCTTACTGTAGGATTCCAGCTAAAATTACATCAGGTAACATCTGTCACAAGGAGGATCCAACTATGATGTATTCTTTTACAGGCTGTACTTTGGAGAGGAAAAGTAACTTTTGCTACTAGCATTAACCTGTTGGTAATTTAAGAATCAAGAAATGAAGTACCATTCAATATGTATAGCGCAACACCACACCTGAACAAGAAAAAGTCATTTAAAACTATTTTAAGGTTTGAATACCAATTGTAATTTTTACCCTGGGGTGACATAAGAAGAGAGGTTGAGGAAAGCGAAAAGGGTAATAAGAATGAGCCTCCAGAGGCGAACATGTGAATCTTTCTTTTCTTCTGGTTCTGGTTTATCAGGAGCCTTGTCATTTTATTTTCGCTTGAACTGAAAACATTGAGATCAAAAGCATGTATTTTGGAAAGAAAATAAATCTATGGAAATTGATTTTTTTAACACAGGCTCAAATAACTTCTTAGTTGATGTCATATTTACATTTTTGACCTACTATCAACTGAATCAAGCAGCATCTTCCTTTAAAACAAGGGTCAGGAGTGAGGTCAATCTCTAAAGAAGAATTTTCTGTAAAAAGAAAAATATCAACTTATCTTGATAAGAAAAAGAAATGTTTAAGGTTTAAATTTTGACAGTGATACAAACCACCTCTTCTGAGATGAGGCAAAAAGAGGAATTATGAGGATTGATAAACCCAGGCAGGAAGAGACATATTTCCCAAAATTCTGTGTTGGTTAATTGAAGGTGAGTTAGGAATGACTTTTTTTTTCTTTTTGGGGGGCAGTGGGGGGAGATACTGGGGCTGGGGATTCAATCCGGAACCTTATATGTGGGAAGCCAGCACTCGACCACTGAGCTACACCAGCTCCCCACGAGTGTTTTAATGTCTATCACAGGATAAAAATTGTGAATCAATGGATAAAACACCCAGAATTGTCCCAGGCACACTCTGTGGAGGAGATCTTGGGAATCTGGGGTCCCTTTGCAAAGAGCTGTACGTGCATAGGTATATTTATGCCGCATTAAGTCCCTAGTAACCTAAGAGCTACACACAGGCTTCCACAATTGGTTTGTCCTTTGAAATTGGAATACAACAGACAGTGGTTAAGGGTCCAGGATCTGAACCCAGAAGAAAACCCAACTGGAGGCCAAGTCCTTGTTCTACCACTTCTGGTTAAGTAACCAGGGGAAATTATTTTATATCATTTTCCTCGCATGAAAATTGGTGATAGTAGCAGTATTTACTTCATCAGGTTGTTTGAAATTTCCATGAGCTAAAGTGGACAAAACACAGCACAATGTCAAGTTCAAATCCCTCAATAAATGTGCGCTTTGATGTTTATTCTTATTAATAATAGAAATAATGATATATGAGTCCACAGGACTACAGATCATGTTTTTTTCTGGGAGAAATATGGGACTGGTATCACTACATTGTATTGGATGTCATAGCACTATAAAATGGATGTTTTAATCATGTTAAATTTTTTAATAGGGAACCTGTTTTAGAAAAAAAAGTTATAATTTATTACCATAAAAGCATAGCAATAACAACTAATGTTTCAGAGCTTATAAAATAATTTCATATTCATTATTACACTGATCTGGAGAAATACTCTACAGATAAGGAAATAGAAGTTCAGATGTGCAAACGTATTTGTCCAAGGCCATACAGACAGGATAAGAGATAAAATCAAATCCAAGCCTTCTAAGTACAGGTGTCATAAGCCTCACTTGCTAAAATTCATTTAATAGTCATTGTAGTAGTTGGCTTTCCACTATAACAAATCAGTCCAAAAGTTAGAGGCTTAAAGCAACTAGCATTTATTATTTCTCATGATTGTGAGATGTCTGAGGTTTTCTTCTGATCTGGGCCACCTTCACTGGGGCTGGATGAGTTAGGATGGCCTCACTTCCATGTTGGAAATCTGTACGGTCTAGATCTCAGCTGAGATAACTCATCTCTGATCCATCACCTAGCAAGCTAGCCTGGGCTTTTTCACTTGACAGTCTCAGATAATCAGGGAGCAACAAGTGAGCACTTTTCAAGCCTCTGTTGTTGTCATATTCCCCACTGTTTCATTGGATAAAATAATTCATAAGGCCATGTCCAGAGACCCTGGATACAGAGACAAATGAACAATTTAAAGGATTAGTAGCAAACTCGCCAACATTTTAATATTCCTTAGCTCTGAGTGGTGGGAATCTAGGTAATATTTATTTGTTCTTTTGGTATTTTCAAAATTTTCCAAAATGATCACGTAATATATTACTTTGATAATAAAATAGACATTTCTTAAATAATTTAGAAAAGTAAGCTATTTTCTGGAGAACCACAAGTCCTGGTTGTGAGCTCATTCCTCTTTTGAAATGGGAATTAGACTTTTCTCTAAACCACAAAGATAATGTTACTGTTAGTATTGCTCAGAGTTCTCTTTGGTCCTTCTTAGCTTATTACTCCACACACTTTTCCTGACATGAAACCTTGCTCTTTCAGTTGTGATCCACATGCTGATAATCTCAAACCCATATACCCAGCACAGTTGTTACACAAGAGTTTCTGAATTGTCCTTTCAGTTATCTACTGGGCATATGCACTTGGATGTGTTTCTGTCTGTTCTTTTAAATGTGCAGATTTTGATTTTGTCCTACCCTTTCCTGCTTACAAATGATTTTTCCACTGTTATTAAAGTCAAATGCTATAGTCCTTAAGGTAACCTACAAGATATTACAGACTCTGACCTTGCATCTCTCTCCAGCCTTATTTCTTCTATCCCTTGCTCTCATTTTCTTCTTTACATCTAAAGGTTCCTTCCTTTCAGTTTCTTTACATATTCATTTTTGCTTGTTTTTTTCCCAGTTCTTCCAGGGCTGCAAGCTTGCTTCTGCCACCAGTCTTTGCTTGTACAGCCTCTCCTGTTTGGAGAGATACATTCCCCTTCTTATTTATTTATTAGTATTTATTTTATTTATTTCTCCCCCTCCCCCTCGTTGTTTGCACTCGCTGGCTGCTCTCCGTGTCTGTTCCTTGTGTGCTCTCTGTGTCTGCATGTTCTGTCTTTAGGAGGCACTGGGAACCGAACCTAGGACCTCCCATGTGGGAGCTACCTGTGCTCCCTGCTTGTTATTTCTTTCATTGTGTTTCCTCGTTGTGTCTCCTCATTGTATCATCTTGCTGTGTTATCTGGCTGCATCATCTTGTTGCCTCAGCTCGCTGTTTTGCTCATCTTCTTTAGCAGGCACCAGGAACTGAACCTGGGACCTCCCCTGTGGTAGACAGGCACCCCACTGCTTGAGCCACATCTGCTTCCCCATTCCCCTTCTTTTAATGCAAGTTCATCTTTAGGATATCAGAAAAAGCATCACTTTTCTAAACAATAAATACGGGTTAGGTTCATGAAATTCAGAACATTTATCTCAAGCTGCCATTAGAAATGCCCACTTCGTATTGGTCCTTCATTACCCATTTCACTACTTCCTAGAAGCATTCCCTGATAACACAAACATGGATCAGGTACCCTTTTCACTTGTTTTGAAAATACCTTAAATTTCTCTACTAGGTAATTTCTAATGACCTATTTTATAATATTATATTATAGTCATCAGTTAAATTTTCTGCATTTCCACATTAAACTACAAATTTAATGAAGTTGGGTGCCATATTGGGTTTTGTCTTTTTTTTAGGAGGTACTGGGGATTGAACCTGGTACCTTGTACATGCAAAGCAGGCACTCAACCACTGAGGTATACCCTCTCCCTTGCCATATTGGTTTTGTTCATTCTGGTATCCCCACTCCTTAAATATATATATATATATATATATATATATATATATATATATATCTGGGACATACATAGAAGACATTCAGTAAATATTCTTTTATTTGTTCAACAAAAATAAACTCCTGAATAGCTACTTAAATGGAAAAGAGCACTGGCAAGGAAATGACAAGCACACACCATATAAAAATATTTGGTTTGAGAATGCATCGTGTTTTTGGAGAACATTTCACTTCTTACCTATGTTGTTGCAGGCTACTGTTAAAATAGAATTCAGCAAGTCTTAGTAGGAACACATCACCCAGCACTACAACTGAAATTTTGTATGAGAATATATAGGGAGGTTGAGGATTGATTGGAGGAGGTATGATTTCCCAAAGAAAACAAATAAATTGAATTCTTAAGCTTTTTTGTCTTCATTTTTTTTAGAGGCAAAAAAAATAGTTTATTGGTATTTCCTTTCAATCCATTCATGTCAAAGAAAAGCGTAGACACTTTTCAGGTAGGTTTATCTAAGAGATAATTCCCAAATTAAATAAATAATTCAAAAATTAAATTAAATTCCATATATATAGATAAACTCTTCCTTATATAAAAATATAAACTCATATTGAGCTCAATAGCTTAACAATGAAGACTTAAAGCAATATAAAGATATACATGAATATACCAAGAAACAATAGCCTTTTAAATATTATTAATAAAGAGTTCAATCTTGAACAATTATGATGCATTCTAGATGCTTTTTCCCAAGGAAAACTTTCTGGTAGGTTACTGTTTCTTAACAGAAGGAAGAATTATGTATGCGTAGTAGAATTTTTTCCCCCACAAAGGAATTAACAAATTAAATTGAAAATTCTGTCCAAAAAAGCTTGCCTCTGGTGAATATTTCCATCTAACTATAATATAATTAAATTCACGTGCTTAGAAGTAAGGGTTAGCTTTGGAAGTTTTCAATCTCTCTAAGTTTCATTTTTTCCTCATTTGCATAGTAAAGGCAATTATGTCTATCTTGTAAGAATATAGCAAGAATCCTTTCTTTCACTGGGCTAATGTTTACTGAGTATCCATTATATAACAGGCATCATTTAGTAATGAACAAGAGAAACACAAGGGTCTATTGGAAGCTTACCAGTGAATGGAGGAGATGTTATTAGTTAGTGTGTGTGACAAAGCATTTAGCACAGTAATTACACGTAATAACCACTCAAGAAATGTTAATCATTATTAGCATGATTATCACTTCTCAAAGGTGTACTAGAACATGCCATCATACAATAAAGGGCAGGGGGGTTGTTAAATTAGTTTCATTCACATGTATACCTCCCCACACAGTCACAAACAAAAATATGTACATAAACATATACCCAGGTTTCCAAATACACAATCATGTCGATGATTCTGCAATTTCCAGATCACTTCTTCATTTTAAAGGTATAAAATCGAATACAGTTTCTCTTAATACAGAAGGCTTAGGACTCAAACTAATTTAATAAAGATTTTAAATGAAGTTGGAATAGTCAGTGACTCATAGGTCAGAAGTGGGTGGCAGGTGACAGAGGGAAGGCCTCAGGCAGAAAAGAGATTCTCAGTACCAGTTTCCCATTCAGAATGCTATGAGCTAAAATTTCTTCTGTTATTTTAGTGTAGGGTTGATGCCTAAATTACATTTTTCCATACTTCTAGCCACAAAAGCTATTATGTTGTGAGAATTTCTGAAAACTTGTCAAGCACCCCCAAAACTAACAAAACCAAAAGCTAAGTAAAAATTTTTAAGAATCTTAGTTTATGCTTAAAGTTTTTGGAATCTTCCCCCCATAAACTAGCTCCAGCAAATCTGCTGCCTCTTGCTTTTTCAAAAACTGTACCATTTTTATAACTTATCTTAATATCCAAGATTCTATACTATAAAAAATGTTGTCATCTTGTCTTAATTTCAAGATGTTTGTTGATTGTCGTTAGCAATTCACAATTGCCAGAGCAAACAAGGGACATGGCTTTAAACCTGCACTATATCAAATCTAAGACTTTCACAGTTTTCCTCTGCTTTTCTCAGATCATAAACCTGAATGTTTTACTATCTGAGAAAGAGTTCTCTGAGCTGTGATTTCAATGCAGCAGTGCTGGGTGGTCTTATCATCTCTATTTTAACTCTTATAAATTGTATAAAATATAATTTAGGGACACAAATTATTTATCCTAATAATATACCTGAATCTCATAACCTACTTTGAAAGTCTTTAGCATTTGAGTATTAAATAAGAATAATTATAATAATAATATAAATAGTAAAATAAATCTTCTTTTTTAACCTGACTATATTGAACAAAAGCTCCAGTAATCTCCAGGCATAAAATCATAAATTAATAATAAAAATTTGGAATGTATGCTAGGTCAACTAACATGAGAACATATAAAAAGTAGACAGTTTCAATTATGAAAAATTTCTACTCCTCTAATAAAGGCAGGGGTGGAGAATTAAATGAATGGATAATATTTTTGTCCCTCTTATAGCCATCATAATGTATCTATTTCATATAAAGTCTTTGAAGGCAAACTGTTACAAAATTAGACATTATTAGATTTGTTTTTAGCAACTTGCCTACACAGACATGATGTTATAAATATATTGAAAAGAAATAAGAAGCAAATCTAGATGTGGGTGTGTTTAGTACAAGCCCACCTGATGAAGTGATACCTATCATAGATATCATTCACAATGATTAAAAAGGAAAATCTGTATATTAATTAAATAGCATGCTAAGTGGAGGGCACAACACTCAGTTGGCTAGATCTTGTAGGTGATTCAGAGCTAGAATATTTATTTGTCAATATGTATTGAGCATTTGCTAAGTGACAGGCACAGTGCTAAGCACTGAGTATGCAGCAGGAAACAATAACACAGAATCCCTATCCACTATGAGTCTGGTAGGACTGATGAGTAAACAGGAAATTGAAATTTAATGAGATATGTGCTGTAGTACAGGAAATGTACAATTACCTGGGAAAGACAAATGAGCAAAATCTAGAAATCAGGAAGAAAGTATAAAGGACATTTAAACAAGTAAAACTAGAAAATGCAAGGACACAAGTTTATCTGGGGCAGAGGTTAGAAGTTAGTGCTTAAGAAGAAAATAATAATGAGGTAAAAAGAGATGAGATCATCTAGAATATTAACCTCAACCACAAAGTATTGACTTGCTGTTACAGACAAGTCAATCATGATAGTGACAGGTTGAAAACTGTATTTAAAATTAGTGATATAGTAGTTATCCAATGATAGTAAAACAGTGGAATAGACAAGGAAATCAATGTGACAGTATCTAGGTTGGGGTGTTGAAAATCTGGTCTCTTCACATTAGTGAAAAATAGAAGAGAAAAAAGAAACACCACAGATATTTCAAAGTAAGAATCAAAAGACATCGTGGCATATTGGAGGCTATAGTTGTACAGTTGACAAAGAATGAAAGGTAATTCTATGATTTGAGTTCAAGAGACTTAGAACTGTGAGAGAGCTACTGTACAGGATTTTATCTGAAAAGGAAGGGTAATTTGGGGAGCAAGATCCTGAGCTCATTTGGAATGCATTAAATTTTGCATGATACCCACCCACAATCAACTGAATCTATATTATAGCTTATTGAGAATAAGCACAATGAAGATGTCATTTAGGAAATATCTGCATAAGATCAGAAGTGAAGCCACCAGAATGGTATAAGAACAGCAGAGGCTTAGAGCAAATTTGAGTGCCCTCCGAGTTAAAGAGTAGAAGGAAAGGATGTCCATCCAAGAAATTATAAAAAGAAAGATGAAAGCAATGAGACAATCAGTGCAACTACCAGCAAAAGCAGGAGAAAGATTCAGGAATAAGGCATTCCTGAGCATCACATATCTAAAAGAATACAAGAACCATGGAGCTAAGGCACAATTAGGGGATGTGGAGGCAAAAATGTCACTGGTAATATTTTGATGGTATTTTCAGGAGTGCATAGGATAGGAAGAAAAAGAAACCCTTTCTCATAGTTGAAAATGCAGTAAATACAATGTGGAAGTAATGTCCATTTCTTCAAGATTTTTGTGATAAATGGGAAAATGAAAAAGTATCTAGAAGGAATATCAGGATCAAGGAAGTTATTTTTTTAATGTTTTAATAATGGATAAACTTGAGTAATTTTGGAAGAAACCTTTACACTAAAGAATTTTTTTAGGCATCAAAGAGAGTTCCCTGCCCAACGGACTCTTCTCCAAAGGGTCTGAAAGGAAACATGAGAGGCCATTGAGTTGAAGATGAGGTAATGGAAGAGCTTTCAGCATAATTCTGTTTGGAGCATAAGTAGGAGGCAATATTTTCAGCAAGAATGAGGGGGAGAAACATGAAAGACAGTTGGATGTTTAAAGGAGAAAAGAATAATAACTGAGAGAATAGCTTGGTGACATTTAAGAGGTGAATGAAAGGGTTGATGTGATGACAGACATGATCATGATGCAGCTCTGAAGAATGAATCTGTAATTGTAACACTGTTGTGAAATGTTTGAGGAATGATGTTTTGGGAATATACAGACTCTTTGAAGATGAAAATGAGCATGTAGTGATCTAACTTTGGATTACACACGTAAATAAAACAAAGTGCAGCAATTCTAATCCCGTAAATGAAATGTGTTAAACACTAATGATGTATTGGGGCTCCTATCATTGCTGATAATTGGAATCAATGACAAACATGGAAGATTTGATTATGGTAGAAGCGTCAGTGGATGTAAATACACAGATCTCATAAAGCAGTTCATTTCTTGGGTTAAACTCACCTGCCGTTTAATACAGAACTTGGAAAGTTGCAAAAATAACTTTCAATTCTGCTTACGAACTCATACTTTTCTTGGTAAAGTGTTCTTTAGTTCATGCAGGGCAAATGACTCCATGGCTAATATCAGAAATTGTTTGACCAACTGTCAAAAGTCTAAAATGGGGCAGTACTATGACTTGGCGTTTTCCCAGGTCATTATGGAGGAAGGTCACAGCCAGCCTCAAAACCAAAATCAGGAGTAGGGAGACTTGTTTTACTGGGGTCTCTCAATGTTGAAGAGCAGAATCTCTATACAGGCCTCGTTCACTCTATTCCCAAACTATGTAGAAGGTTCTACTCTGTAAGAAGAAGAAATGAAGAAGTTGGAGGGCAGAAGATATAGTCCAGTTCCTATAAGCCCTCCTATAGATGCTTGTGGTAGCAAAGAAGAAAAGCACACAAAAAATCAGTAAAGTTTAAAATAGATGTTCTTGCAGGCATGAAATAGTCAATGACACATTCTTTCATGACCGAGAAATGAAAGGAGTTGGGTATAATAGGGACTGTGAGAATGACCTGAAAATTCACTAATGGAAATTATTTTCTCTCTTAAAATTATCTTCTATTTCTGCTTTTTGTTGCATATCTGCCCCACTCTTCTCTACCTCTCTGAAGTCCAGTTTTTCTGTTACCCTTGAATATGACCAAACCTGAGTAGAGGACCAGCTCTCCAGTTAAGTAATTCAGATTCTCTCTGTTCTGCTAGGAGAGAACATCTAATTGGCTTCTAGGGTTGTAGATAAGCAGTTTCCTCAAGAGGGAGATTGGGGTAAGGAAAATTGTTAGTGTCTCCAGTAGGTCAGTTCAGAACTTCACCAGGAATATGGGATTCAACAGTGTCTAAAGAGAGCAACTGACTCTTGTTGAGACTTGAGCAGATGGTCCATACAGCATAAAGTAAAAGATTTTCATACATAAATTATTTTTAGGTTAGACTAGAGGAACTAATCTAGAATATGGAATCTATCATCCTGTGTTTTTTAAAGTTCTGAAAGAAAAATCATGAGAATAATTGGGACTGTATAAGTTTAAATACTGAGTGCACTTCCTTTATGCTATCAATCTATTTTTTTGAGAATTCTGTTTTTAAATTTGCCAATCAATTATTATTATTCTGTATTTTAGGAAAGCCAAAATAAAGCCTCTCTGTCTTTCAAGTGTCTTAAGTTTAATTAATGGAAATTGTTGGTCACCCACCTGTAGAAGGAACCAACAGAATATAGCAACATAGACAAATATTACAAGTTTCTCCCTATACTAGAACATCAACTTATGGATCGTGATGATTTGCATCTTTCTTTCTAAGCTCCTACCTAAATCTGCCTTACCCCCTTTCTTCAAAGAGGGTACGAATTTTTCCATAAAATTCATTTGTACTTAAAGAAGCTGAAAAAACTGCCACTACCTCCTCCCCGTTCTCAATTTTGATCCAAGCAAGGAGCTAGTTTTAAATTGGATCCTCACACTTGAGTCAGATCTTTATAGGAACACAGCAAGACAGGAAACTTGTCCTTGGTGAATCATATCTTCAGCAATTGTGTTATCCTGTAAAGATGGCATAAAATGATTGAGTGCATCATATTGAAACTACAGGTCAAATCCCTGTAACAATAGATTTCAGAGAAATGTATTTTATTTTCTTGAAATGTCCTTGCTTTGTATAGAATATTGCTCCAAGCAAGTAACCCATTGGCTATGACAGGAAATCTTTTTATCATATGAATATTTCGTATGTAACAGAATTGTTACAAGTTTATAACTATATAAACTCAGTTGCTCCAATATCACAAAATTTGATGCTAATTGTCAAAGAAGAGACCTTTTAAGAAAAATGGAAATTTTGAACTTGCAGATCTAAAATTCTATGATAGCCTTTAATCAATTAATTAAGAAATTAGTTAATTGTTGACACTCACTATTATTTGATACTGTATGTGCATAGTTACTTTATGTTCCTGTAATTATAGAATTAGTGCTAAAATATAGTTCCAAAGACAATTACAACTTGAATTGGCACTTATGGAAATAATTTTGATTTATGAGAAAACCCAGTATCTCTTGACTTAAGGTAATCACATTAATCATAAAGTGATTTTACTAAGGACTGATTAAACATGAAGATGAAGTCATCATTATATAATTAATTTGTTACTACAAAGATGCAATTAATGTTTGTGATTTTTTAATTTACAAGTTCCAAATACCAGTAAAGCCTACTGCTAATTTGGGTCTTTGGTTTAGCACTTCAGTTGCCTTGTTTTACGTAATGCCACCTAACTTAATTCAGAGGAGAATTTCTAAATATAAATAGAGAAGGTGATTTTAAAATTTAATTAGTGGTACCTCCCATACCACTGATTAAATTTGGCTTTGGCTCATTGGTTTAAAAAAATTGTCTCTAAAATTCCATGTGCTAAAATGAATATTTGTTTAATATCACATCCCTATAAATTACATACCCTTCTTAAGGAAATTGGGTCTGTTTCTGCTATTTGTTAATAAAAATGGTATTATTAAGGTATATGGACTATATGGGAAGTTTTTTTAAATGGAGAGATTCTTTCCAAGGCTGTATGGTATTTCACCAAGGGCTTATAACATTATGTGTATGATGCAGGGTGAGGAGAAAAAAAAAAGAGTAAAATTTGATATTCTTTTGGATATTGAAGAGATATATGTTTATGTATATTCCTGAACTGGAAACACTTTAGGATAGGTTCCAATTGTAGTTTTTTTTTCATTAAAAAGAAATAAATTGAGCTAAAAATGTTGAAAAATATTACTCAAAAGGTATGTTAACAATTGGCAAATATATTGTTCACCTTTACCTTGTCCCTCAAAAGTTAAAAACAAGGGAAAGAACATAATGTATGCATTCTTTAATACATTCAACAAAATATTTTTTGAGTACCTACTAAAGGTTATGCAATATGCAAGAAATTGGGGATTCCACGATCATTAAAAACAAACTTGGGGGCCGGCTGTAGCCCAGTGGATAGGGCACTGGTTCACCACATGGGAGGCCCACCGGTTCGGTTCCCGGGGCCTCTCTGAGTGGGCAGACCGCCTTGAGAAGGCAAGCCGCCACAGGCAGGGCAAAGCCGCCACGGGCAGTGCAAGTCGCCCACAAGCAGAGCAAAAAGCCTCCCGTGAGTGGGGCAGGCCGCCCGCGAGCAGGTGGGGCCGCCGCGTGGTGAGCTGACTTGGCGCATCGCCGCAACGGGGGGAGACAAAGCAGACATAGAAGAATGCAAAAATGAACACAGCAAGAACAAGCAGAAAAGGGGTGGGGGATATGTAACAAAAAAACAAAAAACAAACCAAAAAACCCTTGATTTCTATGCTCAGGGAGCTTAGAATCTAGTGGAGGAGAATGACACTAATAAATTAAGCACATAAATCAACGTAAAACTGAGGATGTTGTACATGCTGTCGAAGAAAAATTACATGTTGATCTGACAGTGTTCTGGGCTAAGGGGAAGTCATTGAAATACCCTGAAGCAGAAAAGACCTCAGAGGGAGCTGGAAGAAAGAGAGAAAGTTTGGTAGAAGATGACATTCAGCAATTTATCTTTATACTAAAATCTTTAAAGTGTTTTAAGTAAGTGGGGATGGATGATTGATGTAATTATACTTGCACTTTACAAATATGTGCAGTATAAAGAATGGATTTCTGGGGGAAGATTTGGATGAAGGTTGGCCAGCCAGAAAGATAGTCTGTAAGTCCATAGGAGAAGTCTTATTGCACAGACTCGGGTATTGATGAAAGTGAGGAGTAGAGGGAAAATCAACAGAATTTGGTGGCAGATTAGATGTGTAGAAACCATAGAAGTAGATTTTGTTCCTAAAAGAGATTATAATATCAGGATTAATGTAGTTGAAGGAAAAAAAAACAAATAATAAAGCTATGGTATGGAAACTTCCCCAGCTTTTGTGCCAATGAGATAAGCAATCTACAGTGTGGATAGAAAGTATTCAATATTGATATTTCCAAACCTACAAGGACTCCAAATACAAATATCCTTTTCCTGGTTCATCTTAAAGCTGTTTTGGTGGTCTACAGAAACCTTCCTCCAGGTCTATACTGATCATTTTTAATTTTGTCTCTGAATTCTCACTTGAGTAAAACCTACTCCTGTAGACGTTATTTAACTCCCTTGGAGGAAATCATCCCTAATTTGAAGGGCATAGCTTGGGGCTTATCATTCATAGAGGACTGACATTTCACTCAAGGAAGACTACCCTTGAATGCTGAGGATTTCAGGTTGTTAGGGAACCTAGAAAAGTAGCCCAGAAACTCATAGAAAATGGATTGTGTGTGTTAACCTCCTCAAATGGGCACACATACAAACATGCCCTAAAATCACTATATATTTTCAAGGAAACTCTGATTCTTGATCTTTCCATGTCCTTCTTGCTCAATAATGAGGAGGTCTGATGTGAGATGTAAATCTACTTCCAAACACTAAGCAAGTAATACAGTTAAATAACTTCCCCAATATTTGAACCAAATTGAGTTTATAATTGAGGTCCTTTTCCCCTCTTTATAATGAAATAATTGCTACTCACATGTGTTTACCATGGTCTTGATTCTTCCCATTACTTCAATGATCTAATTTTCTAATGGTCAAAATTAGGCCCTCAAAAATTTTGTATGAATTATCTGCCTACTGAAGTACTGTCTTTGATTTCACAAAGATGAATCCCCCTGTTTGTTTTGAAGTCATTCACTTGGCCTTTTCTTCCCAAAGCAAAATCTCTTATAAAATAAGAGGAAATAATAAAACTGTCACATGTCAAATTGACTTTCTTGTCAATTCACTCTCCAGGGTCATTTTTCCTGTGGTTTAGTTTCTTCTAAAGAAGAAATTTTGAAATTTGAATTCAAAAAGGCAAAGTAAAATATTTATTGCATGATATTCAGTTATTGATCTAAAGATACATAGATATGCATATATATACACACATAGATATAAAAACGTTTTCCATTTATTCCTTTTAAAAGAACAAGATATAAAGCAAATTCATCTATCTCAGTGTTCTTGCAACTGTGTTTTCAACTGAGAACACCCACCTTCTGACAATGCTACTGAAAATGTCACCCCCTATATGACAGTTTCATTATTTTTTTTTGGTTTGGACAAATTCAACATTTGTAAGTTTAAACAAACTTCATCTTAGAAACCTCAAGGGAAAGTACCATTTTAGAGTAAAAGACTTCAAATCAAATAACTTAGACAAGAAATAAAATCAGAAGAGAGATCAATGATATGAACCTTGAAAGACTAATATATCCTCTACTTTTACATACATTCTGCTCCTCTGTTTTAAATTGTGCATGCACTTATATTTGCTTCTATTTGCCTCTTGCCCTTTTTTCCTTTAGTTCTTTGGTAATAGTTGATTTGTTGCATTCCTTTTCTTGGTGTTTAATCTTTGCTTGTTAAACAAAAATAGAATATGCATTAGTAGCTCTCCACTGTAAAAGTAATATATGCCCATTATAGAAATGTAAAATATAGGAAACTGTAGTGAAAATAAGCCATCCGTTATTCCAGTACCTAAAGATTACCACTTCACATTTTTCTTAAAATTTCAGAAGGGCTAGGCCAAGAAAATACTTGAGAAACTATTTTAAACATACCATTTCTTCTATAAAGACCAAAGGAGAAAATTCTACAACCATACCTACACATTTTTAAAGACAAACAATGACCTTGAACAGGAAATTAAGAATTTTAGAATTGATTGTCACTCATTTCACCAGTGAAGAAATAACTTCAGGATAAATAAGTTACCAAGATGAAACCTATAGTATTGGCATAAGAGTTGGATGTGTGGTTCCCCTGTCATTTTCTTATTACCACAAGCCATGAAGTGTTTTCCATGTTTAGCCGAAAGACAGAATCATCTGAACAAATTGTCTATATCAAATTGTCATATATCATAGTTTCCTGGGTTCCACAATTATTCAGTGAATCAGAGATTTTAGAGGAGAGACTAAGAGATTTTCGTTTCCAAAGGATGGAAAGCATTGCTGATGACCAGCAAGTTTGGCAAATCACTGGTGAGAACCACTATTCTTCCATTCACTGTCATGTTATCCTGTCTTCCTCCTTTCCTGCCTCCCATTCATATCCTTAAGGGAATTTGTTCAGTAACATGCTAACTGCAAAGGCAAATATAAATAAAATTAAGAAATGAAGCTTGCCCTTAAGGATTGTGCAGTGGGGGGTGGTAGGGAAAGGAAAGAGGAGTTAAACACCACCTAAACTAATAATTACAAATTAAATGCTATAATACAGGCAAGTGTGAAGTACTATGTGAGAGTCCTTTAACTGGCTTCATTTTACATTTAAAAAATTGGTATGATCAGTGATACTGCTTTCCATTTTGTGATTGCTACACCCATATCCTCTGGTGGGAAAAAAAATCATGTGAAAGCTGTGTTTTCCTTTGCCTTTTTCATCTACATTAAACAAATAAAACAATGGGGTATAATATTAGAATAAGGGCCGGCTCGATAGCCCAGTGGA
>PVKH010000510.1:0-37259 GCA_004027955.1 Chaetophractus vellerosus
TGGGTCTATTATAGGAATCACAGGGCCCTCTCACTTGTTTCTAAAGAAATTTCCCGTTTTTGATAGTGACGGATTCAGAAAAGTATTTCTACATTGTAAGAATGATCTCAGAACAAGTACAATGTAATCACCAATCAGCATTCATCTTCAGAGCTAGGGGGAGCAGTAGAGAGTGGTGGGGACTATGTCAAACAGAAAAGAACATAGTCCATATAAAGAAGACAGCTGCTTCTCAACTCTAACCAGTTGCTTCCATGTAGGAATGATGACTCAGGTGTCTGATTTTCCAGTTTTTAGGAGAAACCAGATCTCCTGATTTGGGGGAGAGTTGGCTGTGGGAAGCTTATATTCTATAAAGTATGGCTCAAAATTACAAATTCTATAAACCAGTTAAAGCATGACTGAGTACATGTAACTCTCAGTTTAAAACAGTGAAAATGGCAAGTGTTTTTGTCTAGAGCAGGGGTTCTTAAAAGGGGCTCTGTGAGCTTGACTTGAAATCCAAAAACACATTATTCTTGTGGGGACATGTTGGTATGGGTGTGATATATTTATTAAATAATACACAGTATAGTGTGGACTTAGTAAGGGGTCCGTGGTTTTCACCTGACTGGCGAAGGGGTCCGTGGAACAACAAAGGTTAAGAACCCCTGGTCTAGAACATAATATAGGAAGACTTTATGGAGGAATTGGTGTGTAAGCTGAGCCTTTCAGAACTGAGAGCCTCAGATAGAAAATGCAGGGCAAAGGGGCTCAAGTGATAGCATCATTCACACTTTTGACAGCCATTCAATGGCTGTCCCCAAACCTAACTACACACCAAAATGACCCTGGGAATTTTTTCCACATTTATTATAGGTTTCAAAATGTATTTAAAAGTTCTCACATAATTTAAGTCATGCCTGCTTAATCAAAAATGGATAAGTACATAAATGTAAAAAAGGATTTTTCTCTCAACCTGCTCCAAATGAATCCACAAGAAACTAACCAATGCTTCCCCCTCCACCACTCCCAACAGAAACCACCAGGAATTCATCCTACTGGGCCTGCGCATCCCAAAGTTGTACACTTCATATGCAAGAACCCCAAATATTTCCAATATTATCAGCCTGGGTTCCATATGGTTTGACTATGACTCACTGGTTGTTCTACTGTTCATTTATAGGCTTTAGAGAAAGGGGGATGATGGGAAGTGGAGAAGCATTAATTTTTAATAGAAATTACTTTGGAGAGAAGTTAAAATCAACTTCTTCAGATTCCCCAGAGGACATAGTCATGTCACTGTCTTTGTGTGTATGTGTGTGTGTGTATGTTAAATTTTATTGGCAAATACTATTCCTAATTTTCTACTTTTTATTTTCTTTTTACTTTAACTATCATAGATATCTTTCACCTTCAGTACTTGTAGATTTAGTTCTTCATTCTTAGTAGTTGCCTAGTATTCTACGATATGTCAGTAACATGATTTATTCCATATCTTCCACTGATAGAAAGTGAAAAAGTTTGCTATATTTTCCTATTACAAACTATGCTGTATAAACATTCTTTTATATATATAATTCATGTAAGTTAAATTCCTAGAAATATAATTGCACGCTCAAGAGGTATGTGCATTTAAATGCCAATAAATTTTGCCAAATTGTCTGCATAAAGATTGCACCAATTTTTACTTCCACCAAAAGCATATTGGAACCTGGGAGGCATTTCAGACTCACAGAGCCCCATTCCCTGAGATTCCAATTCAGTAGGTTTAAGGTAGGATCTGAAGATCAATATTATTTAAAATCTCCGTAGACCATTCTACTATTAACCAGATTTTGGACCTACTGATCTGAGCACAAGCTGAACACCACATTGTTGTCATACATAATTGAAACTGAAATCTGAAACAACAGAACTTTGAGAGAAGTCCTAAGTACATGGAAGGCAATACCATGTTCATGAATTGCAAGACTTGAGATTGTAAAGATCAGTGAATGGTTCAAATTGATCTGTGGATTAAATGTAATTACAATCAGACTCCAAGAAGAATGTGTATGTGTGTGTTTGTTTACAAGCTGATTCTAAAATTAATATGGACATACAAAGGGCAAAGAATAGCACAATTATCTTAAAAAGAACAGACTGGAGAACTAACACTGCCACATGTTAAGACCAATCAGAAAGCTATAGCAATTAAGACGGTATAGTATTGGCCCTAGAATAGACAAATAGACAAATGGGCAAGGACAGACTAGAACTATACATATACTGTCACTTGATTGGTGATTTAAAATGACACTGCTATTCAGTACAGAAAGGATAGCCTTTTCAATAAATGGTGCTGGATCAATTGGATATTTGGGGAAAAAATGAATCTTGACCCCTTCCTCTCACCACACACAAAAATAAACTCCAAGTAGATAGTAGATCAAATGTGAAATAATAGAGATATTGGAAAAGTACATATGAAAACATATTTGTAAACTTTGTGTAGTCAATGATTTCTTAAGAGTATACAAAAACATTAACCATTTAAAAATATAAAGTGAACTATATTAAAATTGACAAGTTCTAATCATAAAGAGAGAGAAAGGGCAAGCCATGGAATGAGAAAAAGTATTTGCAATATGTATGTCTAACAAACTACTTATAAAAACTACTTATAAAGAACTCCTACAAATCAATGTGAAAAATACAAGAAAACCCAAGAGAAAAATGGGCAAAAGTTATGAACAGACGCTTCACAAATGACAATATCCAACTGGCCAATAAACATAGGAAAAGTTCCTCAACTTCTTTGGTATCAGAGAAATACAAATTAAAACAATAGTGTGATACAACCATATTCCACTTGAACGGCTGGAATGAAAAATGACATAATGCCAATACACAAAGCTAGTGGAAATTGGTACAATCTTTGTAAAACTGGCAATATTCACTAAATTGGGTCTTGTGGCACTCATGCTAATTTCTGAAGAAGGTACTATTTATTTACTAGTATTGTCCATTACCTTGAACAATAATGGTTGGTTTTCACATATATAATTCTTTGCCGGCTGCCCAAGATTTTAAACTTCTCAGATGAGGGAAAGTGTTTCACTTCCTAAACTACCAGATTCCCCCATCCATCTCATGCTAGATACGCAGGAATGATTGCTGAAGGTTCTGCTGACTAGCATAGCATATCAGCAAGTTTGTATATTACAAGAAAACCTTAACTGAATTTTCTTTTTTAAAATTTTATACCGTCTATGTATTAAAGTATACTGGTACCTCAAATTTCAAGTAAATAATTGGCTATAATTCCATTCCTGGGAATTCATCCTGAGGAAAATTATTCATTTATTTATTCATCTGAAACGGTGCCGGTCATGGAGGATACACTGAAGGAGCAAAAATGATTATTTTCCAACCTTGTGGCACTTAGACCTGGCTGCAATAATCACAACCAGGATATAAAAATGGGTGCTTGATGACACAAAGAGTGGCACTAGGAATAATAACTAAATGTGCTTATAAACTAGGGACTTTTGCCTCTGTGCCCCAGGAAAACCTTCTATTTCGCCCCACACAGCACTTCGATGCTTTATTTGTGTTACTTAATTGCCTAAATATCCTTCTAGTCCCTTTAGTTCTACAAACTAACCATGTCAGTTTGTTCATTGCATCTCTAACACCTAGCACAGGAGCTGTCCTATATTAGAATAAATTGTTTAAAAGCAAATTAAGGGACAGCTATGCAATAAAGTACTCTGCATGATTGAATAGATGGTGTAGAACTATAACCAGACTCATGGAAAGCTGCCCATAATATATTGTTTAGTGAAGAAATCAAGTTATTAACAGTATATTTAGGTTGAATGTACAAATACACACATACCACAAAATATTTAGATGAATGTTTACCAATGCATTAACTGATAATATCAGAGTGTTTTGAAGCATTTTGACTTCTTGATTATGTCTTTATTTTCTGAAGCTTCCAATGATCAAAGGATATATTTTAAATAGTAAAAAAAAACTATTTTAATTTTTAATTAATAATCTGCCCTATTTTCTAACCACTACATTTGGCAAAGTTCAGCTCAAACACCGTGTCTTCTGCAAAGAGGTCATTTCTTCCCTGGGATTGGGCATTTCAAGCGCCAAGCCCAGTTCAAGGGATGGTTTTCTGATTTTCCATGGTCTCTGCTTTCCCTTCCATTTGCCCAGCGTGTGCGATAGTAGAGGACTGGGTCACCCAAGCAGACCAGTCTCCTACAGCAGCAGCTGTAGCTTGAATCTCTCTCCATCACCAATACCATTTACCTTTCCACGTGCATTCATTGAATATCTATGTGCCTAGACCCTGAATTTCTATGCTAGACTTGTTAGGCAGAAGGAAATCATAGGGGATTGCCTGGGGAGATAAAAAAAAAATCCATAGTTTTTCCACATAAGTAGTGACCACTGTTAATATTTTAGCACATTTATTTTTAGCCCTTTTTCTATCACCTTACTTACATAGTTGAGCTCCAATGGAATATTTAACTTTGTGGCTTGTTTCTCCTGACAGTATTGCTGGTGTATGATTACTGTATACTCGTGTCATTAAACCATTTCCTCAATGTCATTGTTGAGGGAACATTAGAGTGAGCAGTCTGAGCACACACTACAAGCCAGACTCTGGACTGAATCCTGGAGGAGCCCTGAGAGCTCGCACTTGGCGAGTGCTAGCCACTTTTCTAAGGGCCAGGAAAGGGGGTGCTTTCATTTAATCCTTACGTTATGAGACTAGTACTATTATTAATTCCATCTGTTATGGGTTGAATTGTGTCCCCTGTAAAGATATATTGAAGTGCTACCACCAGTACCTCACAATGCAACCCTATTTGGAAACAGGGTTGCTGCAGATGGAATTAGTTAAGATGAGGTGATACTGGAGTGGGAGCAGGGAGGCCCTTAAGCCAACATGGCCAGTGTCATGATAAGAAAGGGAGAAGAGGCAAACATGAAGGATGAAAGCCATGTGACAACCGAGGCTGGAGTAATGCCGCTACAAACCAAGGAATACCAAGGATTACCAGCAAGCCCCAGAAGCTAGAAGAGGCAAGGAAGACCTCTCCCTACAGGTTTCAGAGGGAACACAGCCCTGCAGACACCTTGAGTTCAGACTTCTAGGCTCCAGTACTGTGAGAGAACACATTTCTGTCATCTGAAGCCACCTAGTAGTTGCCCTTTGTTTTGGCAGCCCTGGGAAACTAAGACCCCATTATACAGAAGAAAAAAAGCCTTAGTTATTGTTGACAAGAACTGTGAAGCAGCTTGCCCAAAGCGTCAGAGGTGATAAGAAGTGGAAGCAGGATACGAACCAGGAAAATGTGACTCCAAAGTCTACCTCCTTAACTGCGAAATTATGCCCCCTCCCTCTGAGTGGATAGGAACGGCTGACATCTGTGGTAGCAACCCATATGCCAGGTATGGCGCTAACCCCTGCCCGTTCATCACGTGCTCATCATCGTTCTATGACAGACACTTCCTTACATTTTCTCATACGAGGCCAGATAAGGTGCTTAGGATCACACAGCCAGGAAGGGGAGGGCTTGGGTCTGAACCCAGGTGTCTCTGCCTCCCACCCCCAACTTGGTTGCCCCTCTCCATTGGAACATAAAACACAGTCCCGTCCTCAAAGAAGTCCACAATAACAGACGTGGGAACAGATAATGATAACAAAATGCTGTGCATGCTGGAAGCAGCTCATCTTTCCCACTCAACGGCAAGCATTTCAAGGACAACCATTTCACATTCGTATGCCTCACAGGTACAGGTTAAATCATGTACAGAGAAGAGCTCGGCGATTGCCTCTGAATGAATCAGAATTACAGAACGTCAAAGATACGAACCAAGATGTTTGAAGAGCTAAATATAATGAACTGAAAATAAATGGATTTCTTCTTCATGAACAGACTCCAAATTGCTCAGTAAAGTAAGACAAAGTTAAGTCCGGGCTGGCACAGACATGTCACAATTTCCATGATTATGTAAGAGCTTGAACAGACGCAAAATAAAATGTGGGTTTTTTTTTCCTATAGTTTAAAACAATAAGAAACCTTGCTACCTGACTTCCCCCACCCAGCCAGCTATAGTTTAATACAATGTAAAGGTGATATACACAAAGCCTGAGTGTCAGGAGTAAGTGGTTTATTATTTCAGGGACTGCATTGCCAGCTGTATGCTTATTGTAAATATTCAGGGTTGGAGGTGGTTTACTCTATTTATAGCATTAGTACTATTTTTTAAGTTTAAATAAACTAAACAGATTGAAGAATTGAAGTTCGCATAGTAATGTTGTTACATAATATAAAAGGTATGAAACATAAAACTTTTCCTTCCTCCTATGGAGTCTAATGAAACTGCCAGTTGTTTATTTTAGCACAAGAAACTTGTGGCCTGCAGAGCACAGGAAAGACAGAAGAAAAGCTTGCTTTGATGCTTCTAGAATGAACCCGAGAGGCCTTGTAAACCCAGATAGCTAAACTGTCCTTACCCCACCAGCCCAGCCACTGTCTCCACTGTGCCCCCTTCTCTTGGCAAACAAAACTCCTAGAGCTCATGAGGGAATAGTCCAGGAGCACTGGTGTGGGGGCAAAAGAAAATTTACTTTTATCTAGGCCAGGAGGGCTCAACCTTTTTTTATGGGACACAGACCTCTCTGAAATTTGATGAAATAAATGAACTCTGATTCTCCCACCCAAACCCAAATACAACCAGACTTGCAAAATTTTACATATGATTTCAAGGGGTTTGCAGACTAAATCCTCCTGTCTATTGAGTGTCAAGTGTACTGGGTGAATTTCTGCAATGTCATAAGCACTAATATGGCAAGTGATGATATTTGGTGGTGTAGAGTGACAAATTTGCTGGTTTATTTGAATGGGTTTTCCAGAAAAACAGCCTCAGAGACTGGGGACGGTGAGGGACAAGCTGAGGCTTTTTGAAGCAGAGTCCAAGAGCACCCAAGCTCTTGGCAATGAGCTCCCCAGGGTTGGCTGCTTGGTTCTCAGAGAATTTCTAGACGATTTGTCCTTGGGCCAGTCAAGCTATGGGAGGCCACCTGGACCCCTGACAGGAGCAATAGTGTGGGGCCTCTGTGTCATTCAAATCAAGGTAAGTAAATGCCTCTTTTCCTCTTTCCCACAGTGGACACTCATTTAGCCTCTTGCTTCTAAATTCACCCCAGCAACAGTGGGGAGAAACTTAGCAAAAATGGAAGCTCAGGTGTAGCTGAGGCTTCAGTCTTGCCCTTGAGAACATGACATAAGTTTAGTCAACAAGACGAGCAAATGAAATAAGCCAGCAAGATGCTTTAGAATGGTGGAGAGTCAGATAATTGTCAAACTATTTCCAACCCCATTTTCTTCCATCTCTCCTTCCTTCTCCCAGACAGGCTGGAGAATAAGTGGTAATCAATACCACTCTGCCCCTGGAGTGCTCTTGAGAATTTGCCCTTTTGTTAATAAATGTGCACCGAGGCCCGAGTGTGCTTGAAAAACTATGCTTGGCACCAAGAGGTGGGGAGCTTTATTCAAGAGGCTAAGACACCACCCTGCCCCACTCCAAAGGATGTAGGGTCTAGTAAGGGAAATAGATTACATACACCTGGAAGTTAAGAAAAGCAGGATCTGATAAAGAGCATAAAGAATATACATATGAACATAGAAACTATGGGAATTCAGAGGAGGGGAGATTTCACTCCCTTCTGGGGTGAACGAGGGAAGTATCAGGTTTAAAATGGAGGGAGCTAGTATTTTAGGTCACCTAAAGCACAAAATCAAGAAAGAGAATTAACTAGATGAGAAGAGAGTCAGGATAGTAGGACTCTGGGGGAACTAAAAAGAAAAGAACAAAAGAATCAACATGTATTTGTATCACAGTTGCCCTAAGACAGATGAAACAATAAATCGGAAAGGGCCAGTCAGCACCCAATCCAAGGAGCTGCACATTACGTCCTTGTTTTACAAGGAGCAGGCAGGCACAGCGCCACCAGAGTGCAAGGCCCCACAGGGAGAAAGTGGCTGGCAGGTGATTCACATTTGGGCCTGTCTGATGCAATATCAGACAGCAAGTCCAAAGTGCAGGCCAAAAGGCTGAAGCAGACTCGGGCAGGCTCAGCATCCAGGCAACGACAGGAATCTGAGAAGGGAAACGAGCGCATCGGCAGAGGAGCCCAGAGGCAGCAGGCAACGCTGGCGATCAAGCCACGGCACTGGCCTCACAGTTTCAAACCACCTAGCTGATCTTGGCAAGACACAGGCGATGGCTGAGGGGAGGTGTAGGGGCCAGGATTCGGCTCTCCAGGCTTAGCGAGAGACTTGGGGGATGGGCTTGGTGGCCAGGAAAGCTACAGCGCTGCCCACAGCAGAAGTCCCATCAGAGGACTATGGCTGCGAGCACAGGCCTGGGAGGATGACACCAGCAGCGGGAGCTGGTCTGTGGTGGGCATGTCCTAAAATCTCAATGGAGCCGAAGTTTCTAAGACTCCATCTTGCCCATGTGTCAGGTTAAGGGGAGCCAAGTATGGCAAAAGGAAAAGGAAATGCCCGTGGGAGATGCCCTTAAAGTTTAAAAGTCACCTCTTTAGGATAAAGGGAAGGAAATATGCATGTGTCCAGAAGGTCATAAAGTCAGGCGATTCAGTAATAGCTAAAAATATCAGAACATCAGGGAGTTGTTCTAGACCAGAGCTGTCCAGTAGAACTTTCTGTGAAGATGGAAATGTTGTCTAGTACGGCGGCCGCACAGCCTCGTGTGGTTATTGAGCCTTGAAAAGTTGCTAGGGCTGCTTATTGGGTAGCGCAGTTGTAAAACAAGGAACACATTAAAGAGCATACACAAACTAAGAATTCAGAGAGGCTGTGCTAGCTGTGAATAAAATTGACCTCAAACTGGTTTTGGACAAAGCTGATGCTGAATACACGACAGGATATTAAGGAAGTGCCTCCTGGGCCAGCCCAGGCCTTGTCCCTGAGATGTGTGTTCAGGAGCGTGGCCACATCCTTTCTGGGTGTGGGTCTCTGCCTCTGGGAGAGATGGAATGCTGGGCCAGATGAACAGAGATAAATCATTGGCTTTTATGGACGGGTGAAATGTTTCCTGCAATTTCCTTTGATCCCACCACCCCATCCAGGCAAGGGAACCAGCAGGGGATTCCTTTGTGCTCTCACTGCTACCTGAAAGGAAGTTATATTTTCTGGACTTGTATTAGTGAAAATGAAAACACTAAAAATTCTGGCCCTGATTGGCACCTAGACAAGTTACTAGGCCTAAATGCTGGAGCCTTATCTCTAACTACTTAAAAGGATAGAGAAACACACATTTTCTATTTATCCCCTTATTTACAGTCTGTCCTTCTCCCACAAAGAGCCAAGGAACTGACTAGAAGGGCCCAGAAGAATTCCAGAAAACACCAAGGACAAAAGTGGGATCTCACTGCCACTGCCCAATTCCCACTTTCCTGCCACTCTGCATTCTTAATTCAGGAAAAAGCTGCGGCACACGTGACAAATTTAATACGAACAGAACTCTGGTCTTCTGAATTCTACTGAGGTACATTTAGGATAAAATCATAAGGCGGAAACTAAGTTATTCAGAGGAAATGAACCCAACCAAACAGAATGAACTTGCAAAAAAACAAAACAAAACAAAACAAAAACCCGAAACAAAATGCAGTATAGAAAGAGATTTGGACTCAGAGAGCTGGGTTTCACCTTCATCTTGTCTTTTTATTACCTGTGGGTCCTCTTGATCCTCAGTGTTCTCGTCTATTTGATGAGGATTAATGTTTTTACCTCAGAAGAGATTGTTCTGGATTAAGAGAGTTAACAGGCAAATGTAATGTGTGACCGTATGTGGATCCTGATATGAACAAAAGCAATTGAAAATGATACTTCCAAGACAATTAGGAAAATCTGAATCGCATATTAGACACCGTAGAATTATGATGTTTATGGTCTGAAGAAAATGTCCATGTTTTTTTAGAGGTACACACTAAGATGTGGCGGTAACATGATATGAGTTCTAGGATTCGCTTTAATATACTTACCCACAAAGAAGGAAGGAAGGGAGAGATGGAGGAAGAAGGGAGGAGAAGAAAGGGCGGGGAGGGGAGAGGGGAGGGAACAGGAGTTAACGTTTTTGAACACTGCTTTTTGGGCTCCACCCAGCTCAAACAGCCAATTCAAACCCCCCACCCTCTAGAACACACTGCCCCATTTAAAACCCAAACTTTCCTAAAACATTCTCAAATACGAACCACACAAGATGCTGGTTTCTAGTGCGGGCTACCTATAGGTATGACATATCCTCAAATCAATCACTTGACATTTTTACGGCATCACAAAATCTACACCTTTGCTGCAGCCTAAATCAACAACAAAAGCATCAGCCAAGACTGCGTATATTACAGAATCCTTGTAAATCAGCAGTTGCCTTTAGGCTCAAGGGGCCTCCAAATTCGACCAGCTGTTCAAAACAGTAAAACCTCATTAGTCCAATGTCCAACACTCACCAGTGAAGCTTACTTCAAAGTCACAAGAGATCCCCAACCCATGAGAACACAACCAGGAAGCTTCTGTATTTATAAGTTAATTATCAAGCTGAGTACCTGATTTTCTTGTCAATAGGAAAAAGGGATAGCAGGCTATTTAAGGGTTTTTCCCCCCTCTAATTGCTCCTCCTCTCCCCTTGTATGATGAGATTCACTTTTCCTGGTGGAAAATAATTGGTAGCACTCTGCTTCCCTTCCATTAAGATGGGAGACTATATGTTAAAAACCATTTCCATGAATCTGATGTTGATTGCTTTGATTCCCTGAAGTTCCAGTTAATTATCTTGTTGACTTGGGCATTAGCTTGGATCCCTGCTGAATGATGTCGTAGGAGGAAAAGTGTTATCGGTATTTAAGTGCTTTGCTTACATAGCGGCAGTCTCTTCTACACACGCCAGACAGCACGGAAATGCTTGGTTGGTAAGTACACTGGGCACAAAATCAGTGCCAATATCTGTTAGAGAAAAAAGAAAGGGGAAAGCACTGAGCATGTAGGGGCTTATTTATTATTTTTTCTTTTACTTGTTTGGGACGGGGAGATGAGGTTGCTGAGAGGAGCTATTTACAAAGCTCTGTTGCTCTCTGATATTTGGCTACCCCAGACAACAGCTGCCACTAACACTGTTATTCAGCACGAAGTGTTTTCTCTGTTTTGTTAGTGGCCTACATCTACCCAAAGAGTTTGGTAAATATAAGGCTTTTTATTTGTTGATGGGGGACATGGGGCGGCATGGTGGTGGTAAACAGCACTGAGAGAAGGGGAGAGGTGCCAGGCATTGAGCTTGGCCGTGCATCACCCACTGATTGCCATTGATAGGCTTTTGTATGGAACCTGTCAGTCGGTGGAGCAAAGCCCACTGTCGGGGAACAAACACTGGGCACTGGCACATGCTAAGGAGGGTCCAGCTCTCACATTAGGGCATGGAAGCCCACATGCGGCTACACCAATAAATTCCTTCCCCCCAAATGTGCTTGCTGTCATGTTGGCACATGTACAGCCTGATCCTTAGTCTTGACTAACACGTTTTTGTCATCTTGGTGCGTTCCACCTCTTCCAGAAGCTGCTCTGGGGAGATCAGCACTTTTAAAAACAAAGAGAGTAAATGGGAGCTCAATAACCATGTCATTGTCACAATATTTTTAAAGAACCCTATCCCTCTGATTATTTTCATGGTGGCTCCTGAAAGGGAAGCTTAGCTATAATACCACGTCTCTAGTCTAATCAAATATTGCTTCTCGATTACGTGATTTTACTAGACAAAGTTTCACAAGAGCAGGAGTGTGTGTTGTAAACTATATCCCTAATGTAAGAACAATGCAGGCACATAGTGGGTGTTCAAGAAATATTTATGGAATAAATAAATGAATGAATCAGTTGATTTTACCTACTGTTTGGCAGCAAAGGAAAAGCTGCCTTCCATTAGATTCACAAGATTATGTCTAAGAATGGTTCACTCTTAAGACTTTTCTCTTCATTCCTTTTCATGTGTCTCTTCATTATCATAAAATCCTTGTGTTTCCTAGAGATCTTACTAATTTGTCTGTCATGTGGATACCAAGCACATTGGCTAAAACAAAGAATAAGCAGGAATCCCACTGTGCACATGTGTATTCTTTCAAAGCAACACCAACCCAACCACAGAAAGCCACTGTCTAAGAAGCAAGTCGACAATTCCTGTTGAACAATCGACTTTCGCTGGCAAATCTTCCAAATCACCAGAATGGCTTTGGAAACCAGACCAGACATGAATGTACAAAACTCTGCCAGATTCTCACACACGTTTTTAACATCATCCATATTTGGGACAGATGAAAGGGTAATTGGGGCCTGTGGAAAATATGAGTAGTGGGGACACCGATTTTCCTTTGCTTCTCAGGTATCTCTCCACATTCTAGAAGGAAAGAAGTGGCTTATGTAATGTTATGATAGTGTTAGATGACTATTGTTTCGATGTCAGTGTTAACCACCCCAGGCAGGTCATGTTGTGCTTTGGGGCTTCTCAATGGAACGACTGACGGAAATCACGAGTGTGTTATAGTTCTTTTATCTTCTAGTAGCCAATGTGAATGGACCAGTAGCACAAAACACAAACACACACCTTCAGCAGTCTGAGGTTCTTCTCTTCTAACCCAAGGATGTGCTTCACAGGAGAAAGGAAATGAAAATTAAATGAAAACAGGTTTTCAAAAACATTGTCGTTACCAGCCAAATCAGAGTCCAGAAACATGTTAACAGCCTATGATTGTATCCTTGGTAAAGGACAATCCAAAACATAATCCATCAGGAAAAAGAGAGTTTAGTCCAGGATATTCCTTGAAAGGGAATCCCAGTAGTATAGGAAGCAGCTCCAGCCTTCTTCACAGCAGGAAAGAGCCCCCTCTCCCTCCCAATCCAGTATGTGAATCCACCATGCCAAAAACCCATTACAAAGCTGCCTAAGTAAGATGAGAAGGCCCTAGCAGAGTAGGCGGCATTCCACTTCAAGCACCAAATGCGCCCTGCATCCACCTAAGGAGAGTTTAACGTTTGGTCATTAAACTTTGCAGTCACATGCTTCTACATTGGGGTGGCACTCCTGATAACGGATTGACAAGTTTTCTAGTTTGCTTCCTCTCTCATGACTACTATTATGCCATCACCATACATTTAGGCTCTGGCATTGATTTGATCCCCCGTATCCTGCTGAGTCTTTCCCAGCAAATAACATCTTTCTTTGTACCTATTTGCCTATGCATTTCTCATCTTTTCTGCCCCACACATGCGATTTTGTGATTTCTACCATTCCTCGTATTTTTCTATCGGATGTTCACAAATACACCACCTAATTCATGTAGATCCAGAAGATTAACTCATGTAGCAAAGATGTACCATTAGAAAGTTAAAATGGTCCCAGCCCATTCCCCAGACACTAATTTGGAGTCTGGTCCAGCAAGGGAATTAAGTTTTTATGTTTTAAGTTTGTCACATCAATAAGAGAGCAATACAACTACCACATACACAATATGGATCTGTGTTTGAGCTTTGAATGATTAGGAATTCCAGTATTTGTTGTTTGATTTATTATACAATGAATCAGAAGAAAAAATTCATTTTAATCAATTATATCACCTTAAACTTCTCATTAATATAGTTGAGAACTTCCTTTGAGGATGTCTGGATCTTTCATATTTAGTATTTCTTCCTTTCTTTCTGCCATAATGCACTTGACAGGCTTCTAGTGATACTTTTATTGAATGAAGATTTATAGTAGCTGTTTTAAAGCATAACATCTCTTCTATTATAGCTCAAATTTGGACTTGTTCATTCTTTTATTCGTTTGTTCATTCATTCATTCAACTAATATATTCATTAAGTGCCAATTATGTGCAAGCTACGGAGCTAGATGCTCAGAATATAAACATAAATCAGAGATTTTTACATTCACAGACTTAGGAAGTTTAAAGGAACATAGTACATGTGTATAATCATAATACAAGGCAAGAACAGTTCCACAAGGGAAGCACAGAGTTAATACTAAGGCAATTTAGAGGAATAATTTTAGGTGGAAGTAGTTCGGGGAAAGCTTTCTGAAGAAATCATTTTTAAGGTTGAGAATGAGCTCACAAATTGTGTATTTGTGTATTTGTGTTTCCACATGGCATTTTAAACATTTGTATGCCTCTCTCCATTTTTACACAGTGGGTTTCTTGAGGGCAATTGACACAGTTTTATTCTATTCATATTTATGTTTTGTTTTGTTTTAATTTTCTAATATTTAGGACTGTGCCTGGAATTGCTTGATAAATGTTTATTGAAAGAGTAACTTTAATGATAGTTGCTTGGGACACAGGAAGAATTCCAGAGGGCACAGTGGGCTATAGAGCACAGATTCTTTTGATTCCATTATTTGGCAAATTCAGAATCTTTCGACTCTGAAAAGCAAAGCAATATGTTTCTTGTTCCACTTTTTAAAGTTTATTTTTATTTGAAACAAACTTCCTTGTCTTCTCCCCATGTCCTGCCCCATGAATTTGTCGGGAGCGCCTGCAGATGCAGAGAAACAACAAAGCTCAGCCGAGACCTTTCCATTCTCACCCAGGCTCCTCAGCAGCTTCCTGGCTGAGGGAGGCCTCCGTTCCCGGCCCCTCCAAAATGTGGGAATGTTTCACCACGGCTACACGGAGGATTAACCAAACTCGGGCAAGTGTTTGGAGAGATTTAGACGACTGTCCCCAAGGACCCAAAAGGTATTAATGCCATGGAATGTTTAGAAACTCATGCAGCTTGGCTCCATTCTTCCAACTTGTGAGGCACCGTCTTGGAGTTACTGCTATGTTCCCATTTCCAATAGATCATAGCCCATTACCATTCGCAGCATGAGAAAGGACTTAAAGGAGAAAGGGAAAACAGAGCCTGAAGTCTTTCCTCAACATCTGTGTGTGGTGGTGGGAGGCAGGGTTTGTCTGTGGGGGTAGGGGGTAGGGAAGGATTGGAAAAGAACATGGAAAATGCTAGATGAAAAGTGTGACCCAAAGGACTTCAGGCTGGATAGAAGAAGGACAACTTGCTCCCCCTGTTTTACTGGCTTTTTAAGAGGCTTGAATGTTCTCATTTCCTCACTCTCAGCATTGTTTACAGAAGCTAATTGAGAGGGAAGACCCTTTCATTTTAAAAAGGTACTTTTAGTAAACTCATTTGATTACATTTAAGAGGCCATTAAAGTAAGGACAAACCTTGTAATCTCAGAGCCATTTTAAGGAAAGATTCTCACTTTTGCTCAGAATAATGTAGAGAACCCAGAAAGTGCGTTCTCTAGACAACTCTTAACTAAAGCATACAGCAGTAGTGCCTCATGTTCCGATGCCATTTGCAACTTAGTAAGTATGTTCACATTTCTGAACTGATGGGATCCTTGCAAATACCCTAGGAGGGTCATAAGCCAGGCATTTGCATTCCCATTTCTCAGATAAAGAAATAGACTCAAGTTCAATAAGTTGATTTCAATGGAACTGCTGATTAACATTAGAGCCATTTTATAAATGTTATTTCACTTAATTCTTCCACCAAGCTCTCAAGAAAAGTGTTATCTCTCATTACAGAGGAGGATTTCAAATCAAAGAAATTAGGTATTTCCAAAATATCACAGAATGTGTAAAATGGTGACTATACTATGTTAATATGGCCACTAGAGTGTTGACACTATTCTTTAGTCTCATTCATTTATTCATTCATGTTTATTGAGCACCTATTATGTGTCAAGTACTAATCTAGGTGCTTTAGATATATCACCACCAAATGGTGTTTACATTCTCAAAATGGAGCTGAATGAATGTTTTCACCATATCACGTGTGTGTGTGTGTGTGCAGACCTACTGTGCCTCTATGGAAGCAACCTGCTTGATCTGTTAGAAATGAATTTACTAGGACTTCATTTCACAAATGGAAATAGCTTATGTTTTCAGTACATCAAGTACCACTCAAGTAGTCTTAGTAGCCACTGCCAAGGTTCTCTGCACTGTTGAGCTAGAATTCAATGACCATATCTTGAAAAAACACCCCTGAGGCCAAAGTGGCTAAATGTAATTTCTCAATCTACCTTCTTAGAGTCTCAGACCTCACTATTAGAGGGAGAATAAGTCAATGATAAAGAAGAGTATTAACAGTAAATGATGTCTATTTATGTTTTATAGCTGGTTCCAAAGAATCTTATGACCATGATCAAAATTTAAAAATACAGGATTTATAATTTTGTTTAAGAATAAGTAGTGGTATATTGAAATGATTAGTTCCAAGGTTTTGTGTCATTCAGCCATCAACTGTCTCTTAGAGAGTTCAGAGACTGCTATGCCACCATTCAAATATTTTCTCTCTTCCCCCTTCCCTCTACTTTTTTTTTTTAATGTTAATTGATTTGCTCCATGAAATGCCCTGTAAAGTGGCCAGATGTTGTAAGAGAATCTTGATAGTATGGGAATTCAGCAAGAGACTCCAGCAGCAGAAAATGATCCTCAAGTTTCCCCAGCTCTCAATTTAGCAAAAACAAAAGCTCCAGAGCTTTATGTGGGATTATGAAGAATCTTCTGAATTTCACTGGCAATGACTAAAGAAAAAAATTGTTCCCCACCCCACCTCCATCACGAAACACACAAAACAGGATATTATAAACACAGAGGAAACTACCCTGAACTAGTAGCCAGGAAATCTATGTTAATTCTTAACTCTGCCATTGTCTAGCTGTGTGACCCTGGACAAATCATACATTCTCTGGGTGTCACTTTCCTGGTTAGCAAATTTGATTTTGAATATGGTAATTGCAGTATGAGCAAAGTGATGTGGGAATTTAGGGGAGCAACTAACTCATCCAGGAGAAGTCTGAGAAGACTTTGCAAAGAAGGTAAAACTCAGTCTAGCCTTTAAAGGATAAGTAGAGTTCTGCCAGTTTAAAAGGCCAGGGACAGGAACTAGGGGACAAGATAGAACAGGGGTCAGGTAAGCATTGTAGTCACATATGAAAGCCATTTGCAGGGACCATCATGAAAGGGTATGGTGTGATGGTATGTTCAAGGATTAGGAAAAAGCAACAAATAGCTGCCCAGTGTTTGGATGAGGCTATGAGGTGAGTTCCCATCAGATTACATAGGACATTATGTGCATTATGTGCCAGACTCAGATTGTAGCCAGAAGGTAACAAGGAACCAACAGGAATTTGTGTGTGTGTGTGTGTGCACACACGCACGCTGTTTTATGGCAGGACAAGATTTTTAACATAGGAAGATGGTTCTGTTGGCAGTATGCAGGATAAATTGAATAGGAAAGTTAATGATGGTTAGGAAACCAGTTAGGAAACAGTTGCTATAAATCAGGCAAGATAAGGGTCTGAATTTAAAATAAGGCAGATTTTGAAATAATTTGGGGGGAGAATTAATATGACTGTGGGAAAAAGAGAAATCAAGGGGGCCAGGGAGATTCTAATTTGAGAGGCTATATAGTGATTCCTGCAGTCAGGGGTTCTCATTCTTGACTATACATCAGAATCACCTGGAGAGCCTGTTAAACCGCAGCTTGCTGGTTCTCAGCCCCCAAGATTTCCATTCACTTGGTCTAGGGTAGCACCCAAGAAACTATATTTCTAATAAGTCATTCAGAGATACTGCTACTATTCTAGGGACCTCACTTTGAGAAACACTGATGTAAGAGTTAAGACGGGGAGAGTTAGTCAATTTCTAAGCAGGTATTGCTTGAGGAAACTATGGGACCTGTTATATATTAACTTATTGTCATTTTCCCCATTAGATGTAAATTCCAAAAGAGCAAAGAGGTTTTGTGTTCACATCTATATCCTCTAGTGCCTAGAGCATGCTTGGAACATATCTGATACCCAGTAAAGACTCACTAAATAAATTTTAAAATGTTGAATTAATCCAGATGGAGATGGTCAGAAAGTAATTGGAAATATGGGGCTGTGGATTTTGGAAAGAAGTAATATCTATTCATATAGATTGAGATATAGAGATTGAAGGATGACTAAAGACAGCAGTTAAAACCATTCCTACCAGCATTATTCAAATCCTTAAGAAATCCAGCAGAATTATGCATAAGAAATTCCACCAAGTTCATAAATTTTATAAGTAAATACCAATATGAAGATGCAATCCATGTCTAGAATCTTTAATAGTTTGAGCAATACAATCTGGAAAGTTGAAAACTACGTGTCCTCAAAAGCATGGAAACAAACATTAAAGGAGCATCCTTGTTGAATACAGAGGGAAGAATTCTTTTATTTTTAATTTTTTATGTTATTTTTTAAAGATACTTAGATTGCACATATGATACGTATAAAATGTAGGGTATTTCCATATGCTCCACTCCCTACCCCTCCCACACTTTCCCACATTAATAACATCCTTCATTAGTGTGGCTCATTTGTTACAATCGATGAATACATATTGGAGCATTGCCACCAAGTGTGGATTATAGTTTACATTATAGTTTAAACTGTCCCACACAATTTTTTAAAATTATAACAATAGATGTAATGACCTGTATCTATCATTGAAATGTTATTCAGGACAATTCTAATCTCCCAAAAATGCCCCCATATTATACCTGTTTTTCCCTCTCCCTCCCCTCAGAACCTCCAGTGGCCACCGCCTCCACATCAATGATAAAAGTTCTTCCATTGCTAGAATAACAATAAGTCTATAGAATAACAGTAAGTCAACTCTAGTCCATCACTCATTCCCCAGCCCTGAGCATTCTGGGATGGTGATGCCTACTCTTTCTGACTGAGAGGGGGCTTAGATCCCATGGGGCAGATGGATGGGACTATCTTGCTTGCAGTTGTAGACTCTCTCTGTTCCTTGGGATGGTCATTGTCCATCATCACCTCCTTGTTAGTTGTCCTGGATGAGTCCAAAGACCTGGGGAGTCAGTGTCTTTGGACCCATCCAGGGCCCAACTGGAACAAAGATTCAGGGTCCAACTGGAACAAAGATTTAAGTCTCTTGGACATAAACCTATCAACTGTAGTACTTACTATAGGTTCAAATAGAAGGGGCAGAAGAGCCATGTGTAGGGAAATCAAAACTGATGCAACTCTGTCACACTGAGGAGCATAAATTCCAAAGTAGAGCACACTGACAGGGCACCAAACTCCTGAGCTGTCAGCCCTGCCTATAGTGTCTGGATGTCTCTAGAGCCCTCAGGAGCCCTGCTATTTGAGGCAATATTTACTGTGGCAGTCAATGAGATTCTGCTGAGATGTGCATAAGCGTAAACTCTGGAATGACCTCCTGACTCACTTTGAAGTCTCTTAGCCATATAAACTCACTTGTCTTTACCCTTTCCCACCTTTTGGTCAAGGTCTTTTTCCAGTTGCATTGCTAGTTGGTGCTTGGTAGTAATCCGTCAGTGCCAGGGAGGCTCATCTCTGAGAGTCATGTCCCATGCTGGTGAGAAGATAATGCATTTATATGCTGTGTTTGGCTTAGAGAGAGGCCACATTTGAGCAATAAGGAGGCTCTCAGGAGGTAACTCTTAGGCAACCTATAATACTAGGCTAAGTTTCAATTTCAAAAGAAAAGGTTCATAAGTACAGTCATCAATATCAAGGGCCCGTCAATGGGGACGGAAGAATTCTTACATTTGAAGGGAAGTTAAACTAGATGCTCCCTAAGTTCCCTTCCAAATCAAAGATCTATTATGATTCTATAACTTATTAAGGAATAATGAACAACAGGGATTCATATGGAACAGAATTGAGGTATAAATGAGTGGATGAGACAGTAGAGCCTACCAAAATTTATTTCAAAATAGGAAAGACATACCTCATTTCATTGCATTTTGCTTTATATTACTTTATTGTGCTTTTTGTGCTTCACAGTTATTGCATTTTTTTAAATTGAAGGTTTGTGGCAACCCTGCAACGAACAAATTAGAGTGATTTTTCCAAAAGCATGTACTCACTTTAAGTCTCTGTGTCACATTTTGGTAATTCTCACAATATTTCAACCTTTATTATTATTATTATATCTGTTATTGTCATCTGTCATCAGCAATCTTTGATATTACTGTTTTAGTTGTGGGGTGCCATGACCAATGCTCACATAGGGTGGCAAACATAATTGATAAATGTTGCGTGTTCTGACTGCTCTACTGATCTACTGTTCCCCCATTTCTCTCCCTTTCCCCAGACCTCCCTATTCCTGGAGACACAACAATATTGAAATTAGGCTAATTCATAATGCTACTATGACCTTTAAGTGTTCAAGTGGGAGGAAGAGTCTCAGGTCTTTCGTTTTAAATCAAAAGCTGGAAATGATTAAGCTCAGTGAGGAAAGCATGTCGAAAGCTGAGATAGCCTGAAAGCTAGGCCTCTTAGCCAAGTTTTGAATGCAAAGGAAAAGTTCTTGAAGGAAATTAAAATTGCTACTATGGGGAGTGGTTGTAGCTCAAGTGGTTGAGCGCTTGCTTCCCATATATGAGGTCCTGGTTTCGATCTCTGGTACCTCCTAAAAACAAACAAATGAAAAAACCAACTCTCACTGGGGAGTGGATGTAGTTCAGTGGTTGAGCACCTACTTCCCATGTATGAGGTCCTGGGTTCTATCTCTGGTACCTTGTAAACACACACACAAGAATGATAAGAACATGAAACAGACTTATTGCTGATATGGAGAAAATTTTAGTGGTCTGCTAGATCAAACCAGCCAAAACATCCCTTTAAACCAAAGCCTAATTCAGAGCAAAGCCCTATCTCTCTTCAAATATATGAAGACAGAGAGGTGAGGAAGCTACAGAAGAAAGGTTTGAAGCTAGCAGAGGTTGGTTCATGAGGTTTAAGGAAAGCAGCCATCTCCATCACATAAAAGTGCAAGGTAAAGCCCGCAAGTGCTGATATAGCAAGAGAACTGAAATTAGAAGTGGAGCTTGAAGATGTGACTGAATTGCTGCAATCTCATGATAAAATCGGAACAGATGAGGAGTTGCAGATGGATGAGCAAAGAAAGTGTTTTTTTGAGATGGAATCTACTCCTAGTGAAGATGACATGAAGATTGTTGAAATGACAACAAAGAGTTTAGAGGATTGCATAAACATAGTTGATAAAGCAGTGGCATGGCTTGAGAGGATTGACTCCAATTAGGAAAGAAGTTCTACTGTAGGTAAAATGCTATCAGACAGCACTGCATGCTATGGAGAAATCTGTCATGGAAGGGAGCGTCAATTCATGTGGCAGACTTCATTGTTGTCTTATTTTAAGAAATTGTCACAGTCACCTCACCCTTCAGCAACCACCACCCTGATCAGCCAGCAATCATCAACTTCGAGGCAAGGCCCTCCACTAGCAAAAAGATTACAACTTGCTGAAGGCTCGGATGATGGCTTAACATTTTTTAACAATAAAGTATTTTGAAATTAAGGTATGTACATTACTTTTTTTTTTTAAGACCTAAAGCTATTGTATACTTAATGGACTATAGTATAATATAAACCTTTCTTTTATATGGGAAACCGAAAAATGTGTGTGACTTGCTTTATTGCAGTGGTCTGGCACCAAACCCGCAATATCTCTGAGGTATGCCTGCATGTGTGAGATGGGACACTGGTGAAGCCCAGACTGTGACACCACCCCAACCTGCCAGAAAGAACGGGTGGATCATTCCAGTTCATAGCCAAGACCATACTACACACAGATAAGCCTACGCATTAGACAACTACTCATCTATTGTCTCTGCCACTTCATTTACCAGAAATTAATAGATCTTTTGAGAAAATAAAGCCCGTGTGCATCAGAATAAAAATAGAACATCCTTTTGCTGGAAGGTCACAGTTCCAACCTCAATAGCATCAAGAAAAGATACATATATTCTTACTCCGGCACATCTATTTCACAATAAATTATTTTTTTAGAAAGAAAGCATATAAATCAGGCAACATTTTTCTGAGAAGTGAATTCTTAATAGTAAAGTAAATCTGTGGCCTGGTTGTGACAGAACATGGGTTTCAAAGTTAGAATTTGCTTTTACCTCCGCTACTGGTTTAGAAAATGCCTTAGATATATACAAAGGATTTTTTTTTTTTAAAGAAAGGAGCACTGTGCCTCGGGGAGTACCGCTAGTTTAAATAACACATGAAAAGTATTTATGAGCCCCTTTTTATGAGGTGGTCAAAGAAAAGACCATCCAGCATGTAACATAAGACTGGCTGAAGAAGAAAGCATTTCCAAACCACATTGGAGAGTTAAGCATGAATGGAATTTTATTTCAGTCTCTATTGCTTATTTAAATTAATGGTGTTTTCAGATGGGGCCTAAATGATAGTGCAGATCAAGGTGAGGCTTGCCAGGAAGAAAATATACTAGTCTATTATTCAAAGAATGTTACTAGGTAATGTTGAAGCAATCTGAAATATATGGGTTTAGTAAAGAGGGTTTCTGGAAGGGGTATGTGGCTGTAGTACGCCTCAGTCCATTTTGAACTCTGTGGGTTGAGCTAGAGTCAGGGATTTGGAACTACTCCATGCTCAGCAAATGTGGCTAGAACGTCTATCACCAGTGAGGCCAGGGCATTGTACACACAGAACCACTCCATGCTGTTATAGCAGCTGGTCCAGTCGGCTACAAAATGTGCTGTTCTTTATTTGCTCCACTGCTGCAACTGACCCCTCAGGAGAGTGCGTGCCTTTAGCTTTATTTCCCCCTAAGTGGTAATGGGTTTGAGATCATCTACTCACAGTCTTTCTTCTGGGCTTCTGTGTGACAAAGAGCATGCCCTGGTGTGTGACAGCTGGCAGAGGTTATGGGTTGGGGAGGCAGCCACGGAACAGAACAAAGATAACTGGCCCCCAGGGGCATTAAGCCGAGATCCTTGGCCTCATTAATTCCCTGTCTTATAATGAGCATCTGCCCCATGAGTTGTATCAGTAACAAACTGTAATGGCAAAGTGTTCCCTCAGGCCACCAGTTGACCGAGTTCCATAGCTGTGTCAAGAGCATTTATGCATTCAGCCCTTAAATGATTGCTAAATGCTCCTGGCCATTCACTCATTTATTCCACAAACATTTACTGAGCACCAGCTATGTTCCAGGCACAGTGCTAGGTGATAACCCAAGTTATGTGCTTTTCCACTGAACTCCTTTTGGATATGATACTGTATATCCAATCTGAAGTTAGAGTTTTTGGATCAGAAAAGAAAGCCCCAGTTTTCCTGTTTAATGACTTAAAATGGAAACCAGCAGATCATTAACACAGCATTCCTCCTTAAAAAGCCCAAGCCAAGTTACATATTTTATAAATCTTATGCTCACAGAGGCAACATTGCATTAAACTTAGAAAAAGAAAAGCAATCTCAGTCCATTTGTGTATCTACACAATAGCTTCAAAATATTATGAAGTTGAGGAAAACGGAAATGAGGTGGGAGGAGATGCAGTTTTCAGTAAATTTAGTAAGTTCATTAAATCCTTTTTCAGTCCCTTTTATAAAACCAAACCAATTTTACTATAGATTCCCCTTAAAACATTCTCTTTCCTTGGTCATCTATCTTCCCTACTGGATAGTGCCAGAAATTATTGATGCAAACTGGGGTTCCTGACTTCTGCCCATTTAAAAGGGGTGACATGGGGGGCAGGGCACAATGCAGTTTGGCACATACATGACCCCCAACCTCTTGGTACCCATCCTCCACTTCCCCCTTTCTTTCCTTCCAAACTCTTTACCAGATGGAATAGTAGTTTACCAGCAGGAGGGACCCCATCCTGTGACTGTCTCTATGCTAGACCACTGGATACAGAACAAAAAGGTGTCTACACTTCAGCAGTTGTCAAGCCCAACCCAAGGTAAATGATCACTTCATCTTGTGTGCTGGTCACTCTCCAGGAGGCAAAGGGGGAGGTTAATTAGCTTTTATTAAGAGTAATCCTCAACTCTTTACTTTTCACCCTAGCAAAATCACTAAAAAATATATCTTGCCATGCCAAATTCAAATAAAAACAGGAGGCTGCCTTCATTATTTTTTCATTGCTATATTTGCCTTAACTGGTGGAAGCTGAAGTCTCAGTCTTCTGTGCAGCTCCTCACTCCAAAGTTTAAAAAGCACAATGCCTTGCGGTAGAAAGTGTTTTCAGTCTGATTGTGGATTTCCAGCCATTTGAAAGGTAAGGACTTGTGATTTTTTCCTTCTCCATTAATCAGTCACAGTTCGGCAAACAAAAAACAACTCTGCAAGCCCCTATTTGTTTGATTTTCCTCCCAAATAAACAGTGCAGTACCTCAACTATGTTTGATTAATTGGAGGTCACCTTATCTGACTTTATGCTCAAATTCTTCATCTTTTCCTCCCCTAGAGACAGGTATGCTTCTAGCTTTAAAATGAAAAGATAAAATGGTTGAATCCAGATGCAGCCCCAATTTCTCCAAGAATATTTTAGGTTATCTAAAATACTTTAGTTTGTTCTCTTTTTAGATTGCTGTATCACCTTAAAATTCATGAACCTTAAATCTTAATGTTTTCCCAAGAGGCCGCTTCAGTACATCCACTAAGGAGGTGGGAGAAAATTACTCATAAAGCAATGCTTCCAATAATATCAATTGTATTACATATTTTTGTTCTTGACTCCCTTGACAGCCAAGTCTGAAATAATATTTTTAGTAAATAGTTTTTCTTTTTATGGATATCCAAGAGCAGAATTCTAATTCATAGTCTTGGCCATTGATCAGCCAAGATTCTGATAATGCCTGTTATAGGTCAGGAACTATGCTAGGTACTGGGATATTTGGGTTTCATGGATGGCATAGTCACTGCACATCAGGGACCTCTGAAAATAGGACAACCCCTGACTCTACCACCTAAGGATTAATCAAGATTCTTCTATCTTAGATGTCATGTCTGACATTATAATGCTGCAATAACCTGTGGACTTTTCTGTAGTAAATTTTGAAAGAGAACCATTGATTCCTTGATTCATTCATTTACTCAACAATATTTCTTGAGTACCAAATTTGGAGCAGGCACTGTTGTTCTAGGTCCTGAGGCAATTCCTCATGTAGAACCTACCTGCACATCTTTGAATTTATAAGCATTTTCTTGAGAGAATCTTCCACAGACTAAACAGAGGCCAGCATGTCTGAAAGGACCATGGGTTGTCTGGAGCCAACAGCTGCCAATTTTGCACTGCTTATATTAGTGATATCGATTGCCATGTGTGGGAGTGGGACAAGTCATATAGGAAGCCACCCCTCTGTTTTCTGAGACATGTGGAGGTGCAGTTCTGTTGACCAGGGCTTTGTTATGCACCATCGGAAAAATCAGATTTGGAGATTTAGCTCAGTCATGCAGAGCCATTAGAGGTATTCATTGTGGACTCCATGTACAAGACAATCTCCATATGTCCTCTAAGCAGCCCTATCCACCTGCCCCAGACATATCTACGACTGCCCCAGCCCTGTAGCATGGAGTTCGGAGCGGTGCCAAAGCAATGGGTCATTTATCATGTTCATTACTTCTGCAGATCTCTCTTAACAAAAAATGGGGATTTGGGGGCTGATGGGAAATTATTTATTTTTAATTTCATCTATTATCCTCCCAGTCAAAATGAAGAGTAATATGGGAAATGGTGATTTATAAAAAGATTTCGTAGTCGACAGTCCTGAGCTCTAATTCTAACAATACTGTTGGTACCTGGTTCTTTAATTTCTCAGTCTCAATTCTCCCATCTATGGGAGGTTATGATGCCCGTGCCCTAGTGCTCTTCTAAGCATTAAATAAAACAGAATGTGTAAAGTGCTTATCTTAGTGCCCAATACAAAGTAGGGGTTCAATAAGTGTTAGCAATCTACCTCTTTTTTGATTTATCCAGAAAAAATTTTTCCCTTCATGTACAGTTGGTAAGTAAAGCAGCAAATTCAGATTAGAGTTTTGTGGTTTAGGATATTATGAAAGTCTTCATATATTCATTTGACCTGTTCATTTATTCCACTATCTACTAATGAATTTGTAAGTGCAAAGCACTGCCCCAAGAAGGAAAGCAGCCATCAAACTATTATTACAGTTATTTAATCACAGATCTGCATAGTTTTCAGGTGAAAACACAACTCAACTACTTACAAGAATATTTGAAGGAGAAAAAAGAGTTTTTTTTAATACTTCCTACTTAGGCTCAATTTGTTTTTAAAAGGCAGGATTCCAACCTCACAGTCAGAAAATGTGGTATTCAGGGTGGCAGTAATAATACTGTGACTATATTTCTCAAACCATAAATTGATATGTGGTCTGACAAGCATAAAGTGTACTTCTGGAGACAGTGGGAGAGAACATTTGAAATCAGAACTGGAAAATTTGGGACATATGAAGGCTATAAATAGTGGGCAGAAACTGGGCTGGTTCCAGCAGAGACTCAATTCCTACTAAGAACCACATAATTAGCCAGTCCCCATTTGTTAGACACACAAATACTGGTGCATAAGAGAAGCAATTTAAACCAGAATGGTAAACAGGCCGTGGCGGTGCCAGAGGGCTGCCTGGCATTCATATCTCCTTGTTCCCAGAGCCAGTCTCGGCCTTGTGAAGGATAAGGGCCCTGCCCTTGGAGATCCAACAGTAGAGCTGAGAAACAAAACATACAGATGTAAGGAGCTAAGCACACACAGCAGAGTGGCTTGTGTGTTAGTGGACATGAAATGGCCAATCTTCATGGACCTTTATCCTACAGGAGGAAAGTAGAATGATTTTACACAGGAAGTTTTAAGATGTCCATGCTTCTTCCCAGTGGGAGAATCCATTTTCCAGTCAGAATGTTACCCCATCTACCTCAGCTGATAAAACAGTGCTGGGATTAGAGTGAGGCAGAGAAGAATTGGGCCAATGAGTAAAAGCAGACTGCAAGCTTCTTTATTAGTTCCACATTGCTTTTTAGGAAAAAGGTATAAGCCCTCTCTGCAAAATATAATAAGGACCCTGATACAAGACTTTGGCCCTCCAGCATAGAATGACAATGGACAAGAAGTGTGTGGTGCACAAACCTATCAGTATAAGAACAAGAACGGTCCATCTGATGAGCCTTACTATGCATCAGATGTATTGCTAAGGGCATTGTATATATTGTCTCTTATCTCAACATCCACTATCTTCTCCACCATGACAGATATGGACATTGAGGCTGAGAGAGATTAAGCAACTTGCTCAAATTCAGACAACTGCTAGTAGTACTGACCCAAATCGCATCCAAGTCTTCAAACTCCATGACCCCGTACACGACACCCGTGGCAAGAGGAAAGACATTTCAGAAAGGATACTGCTCTCCCAGTCCGATGGATCCTCCACAGCAGAAGCACCAGGGGCACTAGTCAACAGTTTGAAAATAAAGATGCTTGGGCCCCACCCTGGAATTTATGGTTCAGAGAGCCTGAGATTGGGTCTGGGTCTCTGTATTTTGAAGATGTCCCCCTACCCACAGATGATTCTGATACATACTAGCTATCAATAATTTCTTGACAAATCCAGTTATTTATGGTTCCCTAATGATAAAAAAATTACAAATCAACACCTAATATTACTATTTAGCCTTTATGTTTGCCCATTATAAATCTACCTTGAATGAACACACAGTAATGTCAAATCACCCTGATTTTATGGTGGTTCAGGCATTCTCTATATAACTTTTTGAGATTTGCATAGTGTTCCAAGTTGACCCCTAGAGATTTTATATTGGGTTGAGGTCTGCTCTGGGTAACATGTTCTTACCTATTGCAATAAGCCAAAGTCAAAGTAATTCAAATCCAGGTTAAAAGAGCACTCCTCATAGAATGCTTGCAGAATGTCCAAGTTATGAAAAACTGGAGGGGAGAGGCAGCAAGTGTAGAGGTGCAAACACAACTCAGGTGACTTTTAGTAAATGGCATATGTAAATTTAAAAGTACAGACTAAGAGATGAAATTCCAAGAATCCTAACTTCCACAAATCACTCAAAATAGGAAGGCAGAAGGGATAAAGAAAATGCATGGGTCCATTCCCAAAATCTTCATTTGAAAAAATTTTGGTGGTGCTACCATGGAGATGGGTATGAAAAAGAAACCAGACCAAAATACCCAAGTCTATCCTCTATATAACCTCAATTCCAGAGGTTATACATTGTTTAAGGTCTTAAACATGCAGAAGGTTACACTGGTCCCCTGACTTGATGATGGAAATGAACAAGATGCCAAGGGCAATTAATATTCCTGACTTGTCTCTGCTGCTCGGTGACTTGGGGAGATTCAATGACTTGGTTTCTCAATCTGTAAATGTGGATAGAAAGGAAGAAGGGAAACATTGGAAGATGAGGGATGCTACATTTGTACTATACTTATGCTCTAATTGCAGACTACCCACAGTCATGTACATTCTGTTTCATGTACTTTATAAGAGTCAGATGTAGAATTCCCTGTGGTGGTTCTTTTAACTCTATAGAAACTTGAGGGAAATTTAGAACTAAAAAAACTAAAGAAATGGGACTTAAGAATTAAATGTTTTGAATATTTCCCTTCCTAATTTGCTTTACAGAGAAAATGGAATATAGGGTCTAATAAATGAAGTGCTTTCAAATGAATCATAATCACATGCATGTGCAAATCCATCAGTGAATTCTAGATGCGCAATTAAATGCCTAATTATGCTTAAAGAGCCCCTGCATTCTTTACTCCCTGACTGCACCCTCGGGAAAACACAGTAGCCTTCTGTCTTGACTACGGGTTCTTTAAAGTGTTTAAATGCCATGAAAGTGTAACTGTGTGCCCAATTAGGGTGCAATTGCAGGGTCAAAGCATGAAACTCAGCCTTATCCCCTGCTATGAGGGCTAACTCTCCAGATCCTAGTCACCAACCCAGAGGGGCATATTAATCAGCAACCTCTGTCATCCTGAGGCTCCATGGGAAGTTGGATGCACTGTCCTTTGCTGGCCTCAGAGATGGTATGAGGGAATAAAAGTCAAATCAGTGTCTTTGCAGTGCTTCCTAGAAGGGTTTTGATTTATTTCCTCAACTAAGGGATTGAAGATCATCCTCCAACATAGCCCTGCTACTGTGAAGAGAGGTAGGTAGGGTGGGAAATGAGGAAAGAAGGATAGGAGCTATTCCATTAATTTCATTTCTTAATACAAATCCTGGTCAGACCCTTGTTTCTCCTGCATATTACCAAGATGCACCCACCACCAGGGACCAAAAGAACATGTTCTAAATGGCCATGTGGTAAAAATGTTGAATATTCTCTATGAGGAAGTCATAGATAAATCTCTTTCACCAAATGACCTTACCTTGTTCACCTATTTTCCCAGGTCCAACTGCTTTTCAAAGACTTTTAAGTAACTGACAAATCAGGTCATGGTAAGATAGCCCCACTCCACAGGGCAACAAAGGAGAGCAGATCCCAGGGTGGCTTAGAAGGAGGCCTAGACATGGCAGGAGGACATGTGTGGAGGGGTGTGCTGAGGAGGTTGGGAGAGGAAGAGGAGGAAGGGGAGAAATGGTGACAAACAGCATCTAGCAGTCATGGGAGTGGTATTCATGAGGCAGAACTTCAAGACCTAGAAAGATCATTGGGATAACAGGATTCAAGTCCCAGGGGGTAGGGATGGGAATCAAAAAGGAATGGTCAAGAACAAAGCAGGGGAAGGAAGCCAAAGAGCTAGATGCTGGATCAGAATATGCGGGCAGAGTTTGGTCATGTGAAACAGGAGCCCAGTTATTGGGACAGTTTCATTTTACACAACTTTGCTGTATACCTACTATGTGCCAGGTACATAATGGTAGGTGTTGATAATTCAACAGTAAACCAGCTGCCAACAGGAATGCCCAGGAGGGGACCAGATGAGATGCTGGTGGATACTGAACACCTAGCTATGGACTAAGGGCATCTCTACCTCTCCTTTGCAGGTTCCAAAATCTGGGATGGAGTATAAGTGGTTTCAGCTGGAGGAATCCAAGTGTTATTGGAACAAGGGTCCAGCAAGTAAGTCATGATCCTAACTCCTGGTATATATTTATTCCTCTTCCATCTTGTTTGTCCAGACTGTTGCATTTCTACTTTCCTAGTCTTTTTTATTTTATTTTATTTTATTTTTTTATTTTTTTAAGTCTTTGCATGCCTTGTCTCCTTCCTAGTTGGCTTAGGAGCAAAAATTCCAGCTGCCAATATTTCATGCCTCACCATGAAACAGGACTTGACCTCTGACTGGCAGAGCAGTCCCCTACTGTGTGGTGGGCAGACAGCATTCTGGGACTGTCCCACAAACCTCATCCCTACTCCTGCCAGAAGAGCTCTGTCTGTCTGAGTCTTGAGCAAAACACTTGAAGTAGTGGGATACAAGTCCCAGTTTCAAATGGAAATATAGTGGTTTTGCCTCAAAAAAGATGTATTTATGAATCACATCCCAAGCAATTGTTGTGAATTTATTCTTTTCATCAAGAATATGCAACCTTGGGGATAATAATATTGTAAGGATTTAAACACATTGCCTCCCTTTTCTTTAATATATTTTTTATTTTTTTCTAAAAGGTACTTAGATTACATAAAATGTTACATAAAAAAATATAAGGGGTTCCCATATGCCCCACTCCCCACACCTCCCACTTTTCCCCACATTAACAACTTCTTTCATTAGTGTGGTACATTCATTGTAATTGATGAACACATTTTGGAGCATTGCCACTAAGGATGAATTATCGTTTATATTGTAGTTTACACTCCCTCCCACTCAATTCTGCAGGTTATGGCAGGATATATAATGGCCTGTATCTGTCATTGCAATGTCATTCAGGACAATTCCAAGTCCCGAAAGTGCCCCCATATTACACCTCTTTTTCACTCTCCCTGCCTTCAGCACCTCCAGTGGCCACTGTCTCCACATTAATGATATAATTTATTCCATTGCTAGAATCACAATAAGTCTGTTGTAGAATACCAGTAAGTCCACTCTAGTCCATATTTTATTCTCCAATCCTGAGGATTCTGGGATGGTGATGCCCACTCCACCTATAATTGAGAGGGGGCTTCGATCCCATACACGTTGCCTCCCTTTTGATAGTTGAAATTGTGAATGACAAATAATAAATATGGACTTCTATTGATACTTGTAATGGGAAAGTACAGGCTGGACAGTGACTTGGTTGTATGGGAACTAATGAAATGCTGAGATATACCCTTTCTTTCTGAGGAGATCTACATAGTCATGGTCATGGGTTATTACTGGAGCTAACGTATTCATATGAATTTTTCCAACTGTAAATATTGAGTCATGATAGTTATGTGGCCTCCACTGAGTTGGAGAAAAAATATATAGCTGGGAGAATCCCATAGAACTGAAGCTTCATTAGCTTCATGGAAAACTATCTGTGACAGACACAAGCAGGATGCTAAAATGGAGGTAGCCCATGCCTGGGAAGTCAGAACCACCTAGAATCAGATTTTTACTTGAAACAATACTGTAAATATCTAATGGGCTAAAAGGCATTGAAACAAAATTTCAGGTACACTGATACCCTTTGGCACAGAAGTTACCTGGGCTTATTCTTGGTCACCAATAGGTAGTCATCAGCCCTGACCTTGTCACCGGGGTGTCAAGGGCTCCACACCAGGGACCTTCCTAAGGGCCTTTTATGCTCTCTTCCTGGGGTCACTCAGAGGCTTCCCACTGATCTCCCCACTCTCAATATTTCTTCTTCATTCACATACATGTCAGAATAATCTAAAATCCAGATTCTACCCCACTGTCCAACACTTTCAAGAGCTGCTCTTTTTACCTAACAATTACAAGTGCAGCTACCACTTCTTCACAACTAATTTCCAATGCTTTGCCATGATTAGTGTCATTCTCACAAAAGCCCTACTAGGTAGGGGGGTAGTCTAGTCACCCATTCAATAAACAAGCATGAATAAACTGTCACTGAAGTCATCAAAGAGAAAACTGAATATCAGAGCATTTCAGCAATCTTCCCAAAGTGGCCTGTAAGTGGTCAATACAATGTTCACACCCTGTCTGTCCGCTTTGAAAGCTGGGGATTTCTATACTTTCCCAGGCTGCCCCATTGAAAAAGGGTACAAACTCTTATTCTGGTATTCAAGGCCTTCCAGAATCTGGCCTCAATAAATGCCTGCATTGTTATTTCCCTTGCCCACATTCTGGACAAAACAGACTGCATGCAGTTCCCTGGAAATGTACAGCATTATCCTGTGTCTGGGCCTTCTCTTCTGGTGCTACTTTCCAGTAGACCCAAATTCCACACACCATTCCAAGGCATGAAGTGCTAAAAAGCTACCTTTGTCACAGATTTCCTTGACAGTTCACCTGCTCCACTAACACACCAACTAGAAGTGACTTCTTCCTATGAACTTCCAAAAAGCCATGTAAAAAACACTGTTTCAGCAGATGTCATGGAATAGGCGTAACCACAAATTTGGAAGTCCAATGGACCTAGGTCCACGTCTTCATTTTTTTTTTTTCACTTATTACTTAAACTTTAGGAGCCTCTATCTCCCTGTATCATAGGGTTGTTTTGAGAATTCAACTATATAACAAATGGAAAAACACTCAGCATGGTCTGCCACAGTGTAGATATTCAAACATCTATTATTATTATTATTATTCAAATGATGTTATTATTATTCAAATGATACCTCAATCTGTCTTCTGATCATCAGCTCCTTGTAGAGGGGAACTGCCTTATTCAATCCTTTCTCCATACCGTGGTTAGTGGTGCATGACAATGCTTGATGAATGAATGACAGCCATGATGGAGTTTCTAATCTAATTTCAAACCCTATTAGGCCACAACTGATACCTATGGTGATACAAGTAAAATTACTGTAAGAATTGAGTGAGGCAGATACATATATGTGTCTGGGTTATTGTCTACTTAACTCAGATGAGTAGGGTCCAGGGTCCATAAAGCCACAGCTACAGATAAAGAAGAGTGCTCAAAATACTCCTTCCACTCCCTGTACATGGATGGACAGGAGCTAGCAACACTTGGAGGAAACAGCCAAGAGGTGGTAGTATGTGGGGAAACAAACTGAAGCCAAAGAATAGAGTAAAGGGAAGCAATCTTGCTCCTGGGATTGTTCCTCAGGAAAATAAATACAAGGAATTTAATTAAAATATTGTTAAAATTCCCCATTGCTTTAGGCATCAAATTTCCATAGCTTGAGCAATGGGTCCATTTTATGTTGAAGAGTTAATACTGAAAATGGCTAAACTAGTTAAGCCCAAGGAGAGCTCTTCCTGGCTGAAACCTTAAGGGGAGGGTAAAAAAGTCCATATAAATGAAGCCCAGAATGGCTGAGACTAGTTCATTATCATTGCTGTCACATAAAGGAACATCCCATTCCTTAGGGGCCAGAGGCTATCACACTCTAGGGCCTGAGGCTAATTTGTTTTACAAAAAGGAATTTTGCAGACTCTTTTATGAGGTTGCTGCTCTCTGGACCAAGATGAATTCCTGTTCTGTTTTCACAAAATGTATGAGGGGGGATCTTCTACCTCAAGATGCTCTGAGGACCATGGTGGAGATTTTAGGGAGAGCTTACTTGGCTGACATCATCTAAGTCATATCTAATAATGGCATAGGGTTGACACTGTCACTCACTAATTTAGATCACCTCGTGGTTAAGTTTTCTTTCATCCATTATACCCTAGAACATGCATTCTTAGTAGGGGAAAGTTTGATATCTCTAAATATTATGTGGGAAAATAAAGACTTGAGTTTCCTGTTGTGTTGGTTGATTGGCTGTATAGATGTCATTAATCATTTTGTTGGTGGTTTTGGAGATTTTCAGTATGTGAGCCAGCCTTAGAAGAATAAAACTAGCTGGCCTATTTTGCTCGTTCAGCCACAAAACAATGGTGTTTGTACATTTGCGCCTCCATGTTTAAAATACCTATGAGTTTCTCTAGGACACAAATTGTATTCCCCCCTTATTAGATCCCCCCACAGTGGTGCTGTGATACTGGTGATGATGGTGATGATGATGGTGTTGGTGCTGGTGGTATGTTTCAAAGTGACCAACATGGCAACGTTAAGACACTCCAGGGTGCTATTCCCCCACAGAATCTTTGGACAACTAGCAAGAACTGGCAGAAATATCTTCCTCAAAACTCTGGAAAATAGTTACAGGTTTGCAGTAACTGGATGAATACTGAATCAAGAAAACGCAGCTTTAAAAATCGTGGGAGAAACCGGTGGTTTACTTGCTAATCCCTACCTCAGCCCCTCCCTGGTGCTGGGTAAAGCCAACCTATACCCTCATCATGGGTCCCTGGCCCTGTTCCAGAGCGAGCAGAGTAACCCCCACGTGTATACTGGAGTTCCTTATATTGGTGTCAATCTATCAGGTGGCAGCCTGAAAGCCTGAACCAGGAAATTGTTTCAGGCTTGCTCTCCCAGAACTTTACTTGCAGGCTGAAGCCCCTTGCAAACAGCTAAAGAAATGTAAGAAACAATTAAATCAAAGCCTCAGGCAAACAATTGTTGGTTTTAAGCCTTACAGTACAGCACCTGGGAGGTGGGGAAAGTCTATTTCATGCATTAGAATTCCTCTAAAATGGGGGAATTCTTAAGACCACAAGCAAGCATAAGCCAGGAAAAAAATACAGGCTCAGAAAAGATGGAGAGGACTCTGCATTTCACATTAATGTCAGGCTAATCTTCCTGATAGGAGTGTTAAATTGTGAAGGAGAGTACCAGCCAACACAGAGCCAAATAGCAAAGCATGTGAAAGGTGTCTCAAGGTGTTGGTTTGTTTCTTTTTGCTAGCTTCTATCACTCAAGCAAATCACTAACTGGAAACACAGAAGGAACAGAAAGTCAAGGAACCAAATCCCAGTGCTAACATTTTAAAGTATTAAAAATTTAAAATAGAGTGTGTAAGAAAAGATTAAAAGACAAACAAAGAAACAGGAAATAATCACCCATCCAAAAGAACAGGATAAAAATCCTGAATTGATCAACAAAGAATACCAGACTTTAGACATACCAAAGATTTTTTTTAATGATCCTTAATATGCTCAAGGAAATAAAGGAAAAACACAGAGAAATAACTAAATTATAGCAGGAAAGCAATGAATGAACAATATCAGGATCTCAGTAAAGAGATAGAAATTTAAAAACAAAGCCAATGGAACTGAAGACCACAATAACTAAAATGAAAAATTCCCCAGGAGATTTCAACAGCAGATTAGAGCTGACAGAAGAAAGAAGCAGTGAATTCAAAGACCAGGCATTGAAATATTTCAGTCTGAGGAAAAGAAAAAAAAAAAAAGAATGAAAAAAATTGAACAGAGCCTTATAAACCTGTAGGACACCATCAAGCATAATGATATATACATTATGGGAGTCCCAAAAGGAGAAGAGAAAAAGGGGCAGAAGGAATAGTTAAAGCAATAATAGCAGAAAACTTCCCCAAATTAATGAAAAGCATTCAAGAGCCCCAGTGAACCCTAAACAGTATAAATGCAATTAGAACCATGCCCAGACACATAGTCAAACGTTGAAAGTCAAGGACAAGGAGAGAGTTATGACAATTTCAAGAAAAAAGCTCGGTATTATGTACAAGGGAAGATTGAGTGCTGATTGCATATCAGAAACCATGAAAGCAAGAAGGCAATGGGATGAAATATTTAAAGGGCTGAAAAAAAAATTGCCAGACAAGTATTTTATATTCAGTGAGAATGCCCACCAAAAATGAGAGAAAGATTAAGATATTCTAAACAAAAGTTCAGAGAGTTCATCACCACTAAAATGAAGGACACCAAACAGTGGATTGAAGTGGTCCGAAGAAATAAGGAAGAACAGTAAGGTAACCATATGGGTAATGATAAATGCCAGTAATATTATATCATATTTTTGGGTATGTAACTACACTCTTTACTTCTGATAGGTTCTAAAATGCAAACAAATAAAAAGTAAAGATAAATCTATGGCTTGGGTCATTTGATATATAAAGATATAATTTGTAACAAGTACAATAAAAAGGGGGAGGATGAAGGAGTATAAGAATGCTTTATATGTGTACTATTGAGTTAAGTTGGTTTCAAATCAAACATTATTGTTAAAGATTTAGGATGTTAAATTTAAGTACCACAGTAACCACAAAGAAAATACATGAAAAATAGATACAGAAAGAAATGACTCAATATGGTACAGTGCAAAAAAATCAAATAAATATGAAAGTAGGAATTAATGGAAGAATTGATGGGCAAAAAAGTATAAGACTTAGAAAGACCAGGTAGCAAAAGGATAAGAAAAAAATCCTGCATTATCAGTAGTTACTTTAAATATAAATTGGTATAAATTGGTTAAACTTTCCACCTATAAGGAAGAGATTGGCAGAATCAATTTTTTAAAAAGGCATATGCTGTTTACAAGAGACTTACATTAAACTCTAGGTAGAAAATAAATAAAGAAATGAAAGACTTGAACAAGACTATTATCCAATTAGACCTAACAGACATACATAGAACACTTTACCCAAAAGAATACGCTTCTTCTCTAGTTCACATGGATCCTTCTCTCCAGGATAGACCATATGTTAGGTCACAATATAAATCTCAATAAATTTCAAAAAAAATCAAGTCATGCAATGTATCTTCTCAAACTACAATGGAATGAAGATAGAAATCATTAACAAAGGGAGAACTGAAAAATTCACAAACATGTGGAAATTAAACAACACATTCCTAAACCAATGGGTCAAAGAGGAAATCATTAAGAAAATGAGGAAATATTTGAGGCAATTGAAAATGAAAGCACAACTTACCAAAACTTAGGGGATACAGCAATGGCAGTGTTAAGAGGGAAATTTATAACTCTAAATGCTTACATTAAAAAAAGAAAAAGAAAGTTCACAAATCAGAGACCTAACCTCACAACTGGAGATCTAGAAAATGAAGAGCAAAGTATATTCAAAGTGAAGAGCAGAAAGGGTATAACAAAGACTGGAATGAAGATGATTGCAATAGAGAATTAAAAAATCAATAGAGAACCAACAAAACCAAAAGTTGGTTCTTTGAAGAGATCCATAAAGAAAAAAGAGGACACAAATAACCAACATCAGAAATTACAGGGTGGACATTACTACTGACCCCACAGAAATAAAAAGCATTATAAGAGGATACTGGGCCCGGCTAAATAGCTCAGTGGATAAAGAGCTCGCCGGGGTACCACATGGGAGGCCCCGGGTTCGGTTCCC
>PVKH010000511.1:0-15000 GCA_004027955.1 Chaetophractus vellerosus
AAACCAAGGACTCCATTTCCTCTTCTACCCAATCCCTACTCTGCTTTTTCTATCGTATATATTGGGGTTTTATTCAAGATTTATTTTGAAAATTCTCTTCTGGAAATACCATTTTTTGGCCTCTATTATTCTTTTTTTTCCCCCAAGCATATATATCTTTTTTTTTTCTCACTGAGATATTAAGTTCCTTAGAAACGGGGTCATTGAGCTTATTTGTGTCTCCCTTACTGCCCGGCTCAAAAAAATATTTATTGTTAACATTTTGAATGAATATTTGTTCTGCCAAGTTCAGGACATTGTGAGACCAAAATGAGAAAAGGATACTTTGAAAAGCAATGTTAAATTAACTAAATGTTACCACATTTATAGTGATATTTTGGAGTGAGAATTTGTTGGAAGCTAAAAGTTTTCTCCACGTTTTACTTCATTCAAAAGGCATTTGAACAATTAGTGAGCACTGAAAAATAAGTTATATACCAGCAATCCCACTTCTAGGTATATACCCAAAAGCATCGAAAACGGGCACTCAAACAGACATTTGCACACTGATGTTCATATCAGCATTATTCACAATTGCCAGAATGGAAACAACGCAAATGTCCATCAGCAGATGAATGGATAAACAGAATGTGGTATATACACACAATGGAATCATATTCTGCCATAAAAGTAATGAAGTTCTGATACATGTGATAACATGAATGAACCTTGAAGACATTATGTTGAGTTGAATAGGCCAGACATAAAAGGACAAATATTGTATCATTTCATGTATGTGAAATACCTAGAATAAGCAAATTCATAGATTACAAGTTACCGGGAGCCAGAGTGGGAGTGGGGAATAGGTAGTTAATGCTTAATGGGTGCGGAGTTTCTGTTTGGTGTGATGAAAAAGTTTTGGTAATGGATGGTAGTGATGATAGCACATTATGAATGTAATTGATAACACTGAATTGTACACATGAGAGTGGTTAAAATGGGAAATGATTTGTATATTTGTTACCACAATAAACAAACAAAAAAACAAAATAAACAATATTTTGTTTTGTTATAAACAAACAAAAAAAAGCTCACAAGGTACAGACAAGAGGCACAGGCTCCAGTCCTGATGAATGACAGAATAGATTAACTCGATGTGACCATTTGAAAAAAAATAAGATAATGAAAGTATATAAAGACACATTTAATATTACATGAGAAACACAGGTTTAGAATTTGTCCAAATTAATCTGGAAAAAAGAAGGTAGTGAAAAGCTGTTTCTGGATGAGTTAGGAAGTGCTTTCCCTTTAAGTTGTATTTTTCTGGGTAAAAGTTGCAAGGTTAAAAAGGCATAGAAGGGAAGCAGATATAGCTCAGTGGTTTGAGTGCCTACTTCCCATGTACAAGGTCCTGGGTTCAGTCCCCAGTACCACCTTAAAAAAAAAGAAAAGCATAGAAGTACCTTCTAGGCAAAAGGAATAACATATAAAAGGCTCAATGACATGATACATCATCTTGGGAACTATTATGTAGTACTACTAGAGCATAACAGTGTTAAATGAAATTGGAGATAAGCTAGACCTGTGCAGTCCATGTGTGCATGTAACCCCCCTAGCCATTAGCAACACATAGCTACTTAAATTTGTTTAAATTAATTAAAATTGTAGTTCTTTAGACATACTAGCCACATGTCAGGAGTACATTAGTCATGTGTGTCTAGAAGTCACTATATTGGACAGTCAACACATACAAAGAACATTTCCATCATCCCAGAAAGTTCTTTTGGACAGTACTGAGATAGAACATAGAAGACATTGTGCACTTAACTAAGGATCTGGATTTATCTTGGCAATTATGGCTTTGAAGTTTTAAGAGGGAAGTAACATAATGAGACTTGCATTTCTAAGAGATCTTCAAATGTACAGGTATGATCTCAAGCGTATTGCAGTTTTAGAAGCCGTCATACATTTCTATCTAGCACATAACTTTTGCTGACAAAGTATAATTAGAAGGGAGTTATACTTAGACCCCTAATTATTGAGAGTGAAGAATAAAATAGAGAAGGGATTTAAATACCCTTTAAGACGTCTAACTCAATTGTTATTCTCTATATTAGTCTGGGAATTTTCTTTTAGTAAAACTACTGAGGGATAAATACTAGTGATATTGTTATGGCATAAAAATTTTCATAAACTATTACTCAAGATATTTATTTTTTAAAGATTTATTTTTATTTATTATACATCCCCCCCTTTTTGCTTGTTCTTGCTGTGTTCATTTTTTTTTTTTCTCTGCATTCCTCTGTGTCTGCTTGTCTCCCCCTGCTGGGGCGACCTGCCGAGTCAGCTCACTGGCGTGGCGGCCCACCTGCTTATGGGGGCTTGCCTTTGCCTGCGGGGGCTTGCCTTTGCCTGCAGGGGCTTGCCTTTTTGCCTTTGCCTGCACGCGGGGGCTTGCCTTTTTGCCTGCACGCGGGGGCTTGCCTTTGCCCGCGGAGGTGTGCCCCGCCCACCTTGGCTTGCCTTTTCTAGGCGGTCCCCCCGTTCGAGGAGGCCCCGGGACCGAACCCAGGGCCTCCCATGTGGTAAACCCGCGCCCTACCAACTGGGCTATACAGCCGGCCCCTCAAGATATTTATATCCTTATTTTGTTATAGGAGTTGCATTATGTTTTGAAATCTAAGGCTCATAACTGCCATGACTTGATAATAACTTGACTAAATCAAGATGTTAAATAGAATTGTCATAGATTTATTAATCAAAGTAATTTAATTAGATTTACTAACAAAAACGTTGCTTTTAATAATTTGAATTAAATTTCATGCATATTTGCTAATTTGGGCCTTTTCTTACAGTTAACCCAGTATCCACTCCAGTTGCCCTTCCCACACCAGCTCTTTCCCCAAGCTTGATAGCTGATCTTGAAGGTTTAAATTTATCAACTTCTTCATCGGTTATCAGTGTAAGTTACTTTCAAAATATATTAGCTCATTTTTCAAATGCTGCCATTGCATTCTTTTTCTTAAAATGCAAATAATTGAAATAGATTCTTAGTCTTGAATAGTTTGTCTAACAAAACAAGTCTAATTGAGATATGATTTTTTAATTTTGTAAATAGTTCTTTAATTCATTCTATCCAAATGTTGGTCTTCTCAATTTATTTCTGTTAGTTATGAAAATCTAATTAGTATGTGTACATTTTCCTCTGGTACCATTACATATCTGTAACATGCAAAGAGTTATTTGCCTCATTGAGTTACTTTATATAAATAAATTTTGGCATAGAGCATTGTTATCTATATTAACAGACCTTCATTCCCATGATCATTCCTTTCCTGCCACTGTTCTTTCACCATTAGCTATTAAAATGAATTACTGTTTTCATTTAAAAATCCAAGATTTTATTTCCCTTTGCATTCTTTTCATATGTTTGTTTACATGACATAGTCCCTAAAAAATTCTTGAAATAGTTACTTTTTTTTTTTTTAGAAGGAAAACAAGATTTTATTAATTGATTGGGCTATTCAAAAAATGTAAAAAAAATAATATATATATGTATAAATTTTCCCCAAATTGTGCCTTGTCAGTGCAATATATGGTGTCCAGTCTATTTCATGATACCTTCCTCTTATCACTCTCAAGCAGCCCTCCTTTTTTTTTTTAATTTTTATTTATTTTTTAGAAATAATGTTACTTAAAGAGTATGATTCAAAGAGAGGCAAGACACCTGCCTACTACAAAATAATGTCAAAACCATAGCATATCATTGTATCTGAATCTGCAATAACATTTTCTTATTAGCCCATTATATCTACTGACCTTTCACTCTAAATCTAACATGCTGCCTGGGATATATGATCTCTTGATGCGCTTGACCTTCTGTTAATTTGTTTTCAGAACTCTTATAAACTAAGAGAACAGTAAGTTTTGATGAGACCACAGGTAATTTGAATGGGTCTGATGTATCCAATGGTTCCCAGGGATGGCAAGGCACTCCAGAGTACATAATTAGTGATCTGAACTGTTGGGAAGATCATAGAGCTGTTTCTGCCAAAAATGGGAAAAATAGGAATACCTCATTTTTTCACATTATTAGAAAAATTCCACCTACAAAGCAAACATGATCACAGGGCCATGCAATGAAGTACTAAGATGAGCTACATGCACTTTCTAAGAACAGCACCCTTAAAAAGTACAGGTGAAAACTAAAATAAACGTATAGTCTTCTTTTTAAGTGTATTATAATGAGTAAGAATGGTATTTGAGATTTTAGTTTTCTCTTCTTGCTTCTAAAAGTAAAAGGGGGTGAACACAGTGAAAACAAGTATTTAAGTCTTTCATTCATTAAAGTCATAAATATTTATTGAGCATTTGTGTTAAGTTCTAAAGAGAAAATGGTGATCAAAAGTCTATAGTAGGGGAGTGGATGTGGTTCAAGCAGTTGAGCACCCGATTCCCTCATACAAGGTCTGGGGTTCAATCCCAGCCCCAGTACCTTAAAAAAAAAAAAAAAGTCTATAGTGAATCAGTTAATTCTTTGAGGGGCATAGAAAGTCCCTAAGGACTTGTGAGGCATTAAGATAGTGGATAAATAACAACTTGGGCTCTGAGATCAGATGACCACGTAATAGCTATGTGACCTTAGGCAAATTGATAAGTATCTTTTCTGTATGTCAGTTTCCTAGGGAATAATATCTACCTCACAGGATTGCTGTGAGGTTAATGAGATAATACATAAAGCTTTTAGAACAGTGACTGATACATTGTCATCACTCAATAAATATTAAATATTTTGGAATTGGTATGATATGTGATAATGGACCTAAGTAGACACTTTTATACTTTAATAGCTATAAGAAGAATCAATTGAGATTAGAAAAATTTGTAGTAAATTTTCATTCATCACAAAGAAACTGAAAGAGTCACCCATTTACTAAGGACAGCATTTATTCAGATGGTCTCTTCAAAAGAAAAGAAAAGCACTCCATTCAAAGAGGGGACACAAAGGGGACACCATTGCCAGGCAATGGTGGCTGAGTGAAGCATAATCACCATATTCATCTCCCAAAAGCTAACAAAATGATTAAAATATATATAAAGTACTAAAAAGAATGTCAACCAAAAATTCACCATCAACAACCAAAAAGGAAAGGAGTAGAACTCTAAACAATGAAAAAGATAGAACTTTGAAAAGTGAAACTATACAACCAAACTGCATGTTCTTATGCAGAATAAATAGCATGCTTCCTATTCCTACCTCCAGCCCTCTAAAACAGTACTGAGAAAAAAACATGGATCAACCAAATGTAAGTTTTCTCATTATGTGTACAAATTTGGAAAGGTGTCGACTGAAGACATCAGAGGAAAAAATCAAAGAAAACCCCTCAAGAATTAGAATCCCCTAAATAATGTTATATGACCTCAACAAATAAATATAGGAGCTTTCTTAGGATCCTGAAATTAAATTCATAGATAGTAGAGTCTTGACACTCCATAACTTAAAAACAGAATCATTATCCCCTAATTGGATAGAAAAGGAAAATAAATATAATTTGTATAAAGTAATGTTTACATTAATATGTAAATGCTTGACCACAGCCACACTAGATGTGATGAAGTAGCTAAATGATGGCTTGCTATCATTTGTAGAACCATAATAAATGTGACCACTATAAATACAGACTGATATAAGTGAATTGTATTAGCAACTCAAATACCACAGGTTGTGATGTTGCCATCAGTGACACAGTTTCCAAAGCACTGAACAGTTTTTCTGGATCAAACAAAACAGTTCCATTCCTGGGAAATTGAGTATATGAAAACCTTGCAAAAATTGTTTAGTGTTTACATGTAAAATAGACTTATGTTCTAAGATCAGGTAATTTTAAACAAATTTTCATCTCATGAATATCCAGCAAGACATTTGAAAGTTGCGAGGGACATGGTACCAATTTTTGCTGCATAGAACGGCCCTGTTCATTGCAGGACAACTAGCTAGCATCCCTGCCCTCTACCCCCTAAATGCTAGTGGTATTCTTTACTGTCTCTGCCCCCTGTCATGTGACAACCTCAAACATTCAAAGCTTTATAATATAGGGGTTGAGCCAAATTGCCTGCATTCATTTGGAACTCTGCTACTTTACAAAGTGAGTGACCTTAGGTAAATCAATTTGTCTCTTGGTGCCTCAGTTTTTCATCTGTAACACAGAAATAATAATGCTACAATTCATGGGGTTGTTAGTATTAAATAGTAGTAAACATATGTGAAATGGTTATAATAATAAGTACCTGTAAATATTAAGCACTATGTAAGTATTTGCTGTGATTATATTTGTTATTACATTAATATTACAACTTTGTAAGGAAAGAAAGTGTGACCCAAGAAAATTAGCCCTCTACTATAAAGGTTGCAGATAGATTTTCTTAAACATGAAAATAACTATGAGTCCTTCTTTAAAGGAAAAAGGAATTGGAGACACTGTTCATTATTGACACCAATTAAGAAATGATTCAGAATAATAGAATCAATATCTGTGGGAACTATGATCACTGAATTGAGTGTAAATGATAAAATAAATAATAGGTGCAACCAAAATTGGGAGCTGGAGAGAGGAAAACATGAAGGAATGCATGTTAATCATTTCATTTTTTTCATAGTAGGAAGTCAATAATAAGCAAATTGAAGCAGAGCTCTTGTTTTTGTTTTTTAACAACACTCAAGCCTCTTAGTGGTTTGTATATACTAAAAGAACATTTATCTGAAGTTTAGGCATTTTGGTTTTGTTGTTTTGGTTTTTTGTTTGTTTTTTTTTTGTTATTTTAGTTTTATTATAGTTTCTTTTTCTTTGATTAAATTCAAGGAAGGTTAAAATCCCATTCTTATAAGATAATTTATCTATTTATTTTTCTGTATATTTGTCTAGCCATCCATACATACAGAGATGTCCTTTTCACCATGGTTAGCAGTAGTTATTTAGGTGATGTGATTTTTGGATGACTTATTGATTTATTTTTTGTACTTTTCTGTAATGTATAAATATTTTATGACAATAACTACCTTTTTACAGTAAAAAATACTAAAAATGGACAAAAGTAAAAATACAGGCAAAATTAATTTATGGTGTTAAAAGTCAAAATAGTAATTAATCTTCGGAGAATTAGTGATTAGAAGGGAACACAAGATGGGCTTCTGGGGTCCTAATAATAATTTTCTATTCTTTGATATGTGTGCTGGTTACATGGATGTATTCAGTTACGAAAAAAATCATAGAACAGTTAAGATATGTGTACTTTTCTATATGTATTTTATCCTTCAGTAAAAAGGTTTTTAAAAATAGACAAAAGACAAAAGCAGATTATTCATAGGAGAGAAAATACAAATCATAATAGTTATATGAAAAATGGCCAGTAGCATTAATGAATAAATGCAAATTTAAAAAACTGTTTTGCCTGTGACATTAGCAAAGATTACAAAACCAGTGTCTGTTATTGATGAGAGATGCAATGAAACAGGCATTATACACTGCTTCACTAGTGAAGGTATAAATTAGTACACTATTCCAGATGACAATTTTGACATCTACATACTGAGCCATCAAAATGTACATACTCTTTGACCCATTAATTCTATGTCTAGATTTTTCTTTTAAGGAAATAACTAGAAATACCAAAATTTATGTGCATGGATGTTTATAACTTAAGTGTCTAGTTGTAGGAGAATGATGGTTACATAAAGTACAGCAAAGTCAAACTAAGGAATGTTATACAATTATTTAAATGTTTGTATTAAATACTTTAATGGCATAAAAATATAGTGCATGTAATGTGAAAAGGGATACAAAATATGTGTATTATTCCAATTTTATAAAATTGTGCATGCATACAGGGAAATGAAAAGTAGAAGAAAATGCCTCATACTTTTAGCAGATGTTTTCTGAGATTATGAATGACTTATTATTTTCCTCTTTGTATTTTTCAGTATTTTCCAGTTTTCCTCTAATTGATGTGTAATGCATCTATTATCCAAAAACAATAATTTTAATAGAAAAAGAAAGCATGTATATGGATGACCAAGATTCTTTTTTATTGACATGTCTAATTTATGGGATTTATGTCTTTTTGAATTATCACTTGTCTTAGTTTCTGTAGCCATTTGGCAGTTTGATGTAATTATGAATTCCGAAAATATATATTGAATCATGCTTGTAAACTGATCTGTTAATCTGGGCATGATTAAGTTATGATTAGGGCGTTGAGCACCCCCCCCCCCTTGGTGGGTGGGGGAATTGAACATAAAAGACAAGGCAAAGGACAGAGGGAGCAGTTTTTTGAGAAGCAGTTCTGATGTTGGAGTTTTTGATGTTGGAGCCGGGGAGGCGAGCAGACGGAGGAGCTTGGTCATGAAGAAGAAGAGAAGGCCCTGGGATAGAGATGAGCCGTTCGCCTGAGAGTTTACAGCTGGCCTTGTGGAAAGAAGCAAAGCCTAAAGAGCCTCATAGTCTACAGCTGACCTTGTGGAGGAAACAGGCGCTGAGCCCGGAGAGAAGAGAAGCGCAGCCCCAGGAAGAGAGGAACCCAAGAAGCCTGAACACTGGCAAACATCAGCAGCTGTCTTGCTCCAACAGGTGGCAATGGCCTTTGGTGAGGGTATAAACTTATGCTTTATGGCCTGGTAACTGTGGACTTCTACCCCAAATATATACCCTTTATAAAAACCAATTATTGGTATTTTGCATTAGCACCCCTTTGGCTGACTAATACAGTTTCCTAGGACTGCCATAGCAAACTGGGTACCTTAAAAAAAAACAAATGTATTATTTCACTGTTCTGGAGACTGGAAGATAAAAATCAAGGTGTTGGTAGGGCCACATTTCCTCTGAAGTCTGTAGGATTCTGGCAGTGGCTTGCCAGCAATCCATGGCATTCTTTGGCTTGTGGCATCACTCATTCTTTGCCTCCAGCACATGGCCATCTTCTTTCTCTGTGTGTCTGTGCCCAAATGTTCTCTTCTTGTAACGACACCGGTCATTTTGAATTAAGGACCCACCCTAATCCAGTTTGACCTCATCTTAACTGATAACATCTTAAGAGATCCTATTTTCAAATAGGATCACATTCACAGGACTGGGGGTTAGGGCATGAGCTTATCTTTTGGGGGTATAGAATTAATACAGAACAAACACTGCTATTGATTAATTGGGGTTATAAATTTTTTCCTTGTGTGCTTGGCCTAATATGAGTATATTTCATTTTTTTAAATTGCCAGAATATTTACAATGAAACCCAAAGAAAGTTCCTTTTTGATACCAAATAGTTTTCTAGTGAAAAATTCACTATTCTAACCCTTTGAATTATATGTTCAGAATGCAGAGACTGTTAAATAGAATGCCAAATAAACATTATTATCATTATAAGGAAAGACCTTATTTTTCTAACTGAATGATAAAGATGATACATAAACACATTATTTGTTTCAGTCTTGCCTGAGACTAATTGGTAGAGGGACAACAGATAGCTCCATAAATGAACATTTGAGTTACTGCTGTAGTATTTCGGTGAGCAAACTATGGTTAGCTTAGTGAATCTTTTAACTAGAATAATTTTAGGCCAAGAGTTTCTAAATTGTTACACCCCAGGCTCATCTCAGCGAGAAGAAACACAGAAACAGCAATCCTCAGAATGTTAGGCTTCTTCAGGATAAAAAACGAGTAAGGGGAGTATATTAGCCAAAGGGGTGCTGATGCAAAGTACCAGAAATCTGTTGGCTTTTATAAAGAGTGTTTATTTGGGGTAGAAGCTTACAGTTACCAGGCCATAAAGTTTAAGTTACTTCCCTCATCAAAGCCTGTTGCCATGCGTTGGAGCAAGATGGCTGCCTACCTCTGCCACGAGTTCAGTCTTCCTGAGTTCCTCTCTTCTTGGGGCTCGTTTCTTTTCGGGCTCAGCTGCTCTGCTTTCTCCACAATACCAGCTGTAGAGTATCAGGTGAACGGCTGTCTCTCTCCCTGAGGCCTCTGCCTGTGTTTAATGGAGAATTCTCTCCTTCCTCACGTGTATTTACTTCCCCAGCTCCAGGATCAAAACTCCCACTCTCTTCTCTGCCCTATGGTTTTCTCTGTGAGTCCCAGCCCACCAAGGGGCCAGGGATTCAACGTCCTACTGATGTCACCCAATCAAAGCCTTAATCATTATTTAATCAAGTAAAAGTGAAACCTCTGAATCCAATATAATCTAATACGCCCAGAGGAAAAGACCAGTTCACAAACATAATCCAGTATTTATTTTTGGAATTCATAAGCAATATCAAACTGCCATAGGGAGAAAAAACAATTTGCATATAAGGATAAATGTGAAAGACAGTACTTGTTTCATTTCTGATATTAGAAATATTGGAGGGAAACTCTAGTGTTTCATGCTTTGGGTGACTTTTTTGTATGTTTGGGGCACAAAAAATTTAAAGTGAATATGGCAGTTAAAGTTATGTCTGAAAGCTACATTAGTATATACTCTGCCTTAACTGATAAACATCAGCAGGAAATGTTTCATGCTTTGTATTCTTTACATTTCTTCTCAAATGAGTTAAAACTTATTAATGTATTCACTTAATATTTAAGATTTATGTTTCTCTGGGAAAAATGACTTCTGTGTTCTGACCTTACTAGGTTATAAGGTTCCCAAGGCATTCCCCAAAATGCTATATAACTCGTATGGAGCTGTGCCGCCTATGGTTCTTTACCACCTAACCACAGATCAGAAGGTTTCTGTGGAAATATACTTTTAGAGCTCTAACTTAAAATGCCAAAAACTCATTTAGAAAGGCAGAGTAACACTTGTGAAACACATGAATTTGGAGTCCAAAGACGTGGTCTCCACCCTTGGCTCAGCTACTTATTATCATGATTTTGGGCAATTCTTTGATTGGTATAAACCTCAGTTTTTGAATTTACAAAATAGAGATACTACTTTTCCTATATTCCTAATTGTGTTTTCATGAAGATCAAATGAAATAATGTTTTTGAAAATGTTTGTATTCTAGTCTACAGCTATAAACCACAGAATTTGACTCTATGGCCCTGGAAGATGTGTGCTTAGTGATTTGGGAATAGCTGAATTCAGATTCGAGGATCTTGAGAAGGAGTATTCAACAAGGTTGGGATTGACATGGTATAGAGGCTCTGAGACCTTTGTGTTCATTACAAATGTAGGTTTGACATTCCCCCACCTATCTCTTCCCCCTTTCTCCAGTCTGCAATTGGATACTACAATTATGCAGTAGGGGTAAAGAAATGTAGCTGAAGAAAACAAAAAGATTAATGTGCCTAGGTAGCACCAGGACTTGCAAAATCATGGTCAGCAAATCCCTATTGGAGAGTAAAGGATAATTCTGAGTCTGCCCAGCAAAGTTGACCATTCCTGTAATGATCATATCTGAATCAGGCGAAAATAGCACTTTGCAAACCTGAAAAGTTTGTCATGGAATGATAACTGTTTTTCTATCTCAAAAAATTCAAACTGAAACTAAATCTGTTTGGTTTTAAATGTTTTGGTTTGGTTCCATATTTTTCTATTCCTTAAAACTTAAAAGAAAGAAGAAAATTACATTTCTTGAGCACATTCAGGATCTTGCTGAGAAAGAAAAGAATTGCGAATAGTTATATACCAAAGATAATGGTAAAGTAAGTGGTACATGTCGTTCCTTAATAGCATACTTCCTTACTTATGTTTGTTATATACTTCTTTAATATGACCAAACCTCCTCTCTTCCAAGGATTTCCAGGCTGAAGGATAGGAGGAAGAAAACCCACGTGAAGTCCATTTGAATTTGGACCGGCAGAGCAAAGCAAAGCAAAGGCATTTTTTAAAAATACGCAAACCGAATCCAGCTTCTGAAGTTAATGTTTATCATTAGCTCTGTCAGCTTTCTTAAAGCAGTATTACAGCTTTTGGTATTGGCAGCTAATGAATTTAAAACTCTCCATGGTACCATCTTTAGTGGACTTTCATCCTCAGTCAATCTTCCCTCTTTTTCTTGTTCATAGTAGAACATATCAGTCTTGTTTTCTAGTCTGTCTGTCTTACACTGCCAGAGAACCAGCTTTCTTCAAGTTTGCAAGGACAGATTGCTTGAGGGAGGTCTTTGGTGATTACAGACATTGTACCAGGCATTTTATAAATATGTGGTTTCATTCACAAAACAAATGGTAATATCTTTGTAGTAAAGTTTGCATTCTAATATGACAGAATAATCTTTTAAAAAATTATTTTTATACTTTATATAAAAAATATATTCAAGACCCAGACTGAGAGACAAGCCCAGCTAAGATCAAATTACTTTGAGTTTAAAGAGGAAGAAATTAAAGTCAAAATTAAAAATAATTTTGTCATTTTAAATTTGGGAAAAATCCTTTATTTGTTCTGATGAAAATGTCAGTAGTCATGGAACTGTGGTAAAAATAATGAAAAATCACTGGCCTGGGTCTGCTTAAATTGAAAACATTTTTTTAATTAAAGTTTGACAGTATTTTGTGCCTCCATTGCCTAGCCATGTCCCATCTTATTCTTTTTATTCAATTCTCTTCTGAGTATGAATCGCTTTAATTTTTAAATTAAACTTTAAGGTATGCCATAGTGCTGCTTCATCTTTTTTACTTCTATGCTGCTTCAGAGATCTCATCGTTATAACAGCTTATTATCATCTCTCCCTTTCCTAGGTTATTAAAAGGAGCTATTTAAAAAAAAAAAAAGAATGTTACTAATTTGGGGTTGCACATTTTTTACTGCAAAATATTTTTTTATTTGGCTTAAGCAAATACATGCCAGTTTAAGTCCTGGCTTGTGAATAGTACTCATAACACTTTGTTGCTTCACTGATATTATAATAAAAGTCTTCACAATGAAAATTCTACTATATCAGCTGCTAATTTAGTTTTTAATGAACTGGTAATTATTAATGGTAAAAAAAAAAACCAAACACATCACCTACCAAAACAAAGGAAATATGTATACAAACCTGCAATATAATTGATGGATTCAAGAGTCTAGTAAAGAAAGTCTTTTCTTTTTTTCTCTTACTTCTACTCTGAAGTAAGTAGTTCCTCTTGCTTGTTGTTGGTTCACTCTTCAAAACTGAGAGAGTTCACTGAATGTTACCCACTTCTTTCCTATGATTACGATTTTTAACTTTTACTTATTATAGTTAAATGTACTACAATAGGAAATAAGAGATTTTTAAATTTTCATTTGTTTAAAAAAGTTTACTCTTTTTTGGCAATTTTATTTTCCATGTCCAAAGTTGATTGAACTTTTGTGTTACTATCAACTGCTCTATTTCAAATTTTGTTGCCTGTGTTGAATTGTGATCTTTGCAGTGAAGAATACATTTTTTTTAGCTTTAAGGTATTTTAGCTTCTTAGGGATTAAACAATCATGCTTTGAATATTACTTTATCATATATCAACCAACTTAACCTCTGTACCTTTGTTTCTCTTATAAAAACCTGGCCAAAAGTTTTCTAAACTTAGGTCAGGGCATGTTATAGAAAATTGATAAGTATCGTTTTAATTTAATAAAGTATAAGGAACAATGTTCCTTGTTATTGTGGTACTTATAAAAATGTTGTTGTGATACTTATAAAAACTTTGTTTCTCTTTTAAAGTTGAGATAATGAATTTAGCTGTAGGGCACATGCCCAACACTAAAAATAATTTTTTACCAGAGGAGAGCATGGAGTAAGATAGATAAGTACCGTATATGATTCTAGTATCAAAGAATAGTAAAAGCCACTTATCTTAGAATATATTGGACACACTATTTTTCAAATCATTTGGGAATGTAGTTACATACAGCTTTTATAAGCCTATCAATAAGGGTTATTTTTCTAAATTTACAGCAGCTCTACATTACTGAATATATAAATATCTCCCCAGATGTTAAATTAATACTGAAGGTCTGCTTTATACTTCCACCAAATAACACACCGCCAAAAAAGAAACAAAAAACCAGCAAATTCTGATTTGAAAATGCATAATTTAGATTGAGAAATTTAAGACACATACCAACCTAATATAATGTTTGTTTTGTTTGAATCCTGACTTAAACAAACCAACTCTGAAAAGACATTTTTGAAATAGTCATGGGTGACTGTGTTTTAGATGAAATTAAGGGAATTATTATTAATTTTTTAGATGTGATAGTAGTATTGTAAGTTTTCTTAAAACCTTCTAATCTGTTAGATACATAAACCAAAGTATTTATTGGTGAAATTGTATCATATCTGGAATTTGCTTTTAAATAATTCAGATGTGGAGTAAGAGAGAGATTAAACAATATTGGTCAAATATTGATAATTTTTGAAGCTCATGATGAGTACCTAGTGGTTCATTATATTACTCTCTGTTTTTGTGTACATTTGAGATTTTTCATAATAAAAATATCTTAATGTGTAATTTCAGAAACTCATTTCATTTTTTCCCTGAGAATTTGACATTCATGCTTCATAGAATATATGACCTGACAAAGTGTCTTGGAAATTTGAACTAGAACATCAAAATTTTAGTTCAGTTCATATTAACAACATTAGCTTTTGTAACTTTGTTCTTCTTAGAACTTTAAGTTCTTTGTACCAAATTATTTGATAATGATATATATCATAAAACATATTGGGAAATCATATTGTTTACCAGGTATGTGATGTTTTTTAAAAGCTTCTCACCTTTCTGCACTAAATTTCTTCATCTGTGAAATTAGAGGACTGGAATAGATTGTTTCTAAGGTCCCTTCCAACTCTAAATCTCTAGAGGTCTATGGTAAATTAAGTGGAAGACCTCAAATGACTTTAGGAAACTTATCAATGTCATTATGTGGGAAGGGTGCCTTATCTTTTGTGTTAGAAGTATATTATAGGTATGAGACTCAGACTCTGAGTCCCTGGAAGATAGGACAGGACCTTTTTATTGGCCTTTCTATTCCCAGTGCTTGATATATAATAGGTGCTCATCAAAAGTGTTTTTGAATGAATGGAAT